>VZTL01073366.1:0-26273 GCA_013400535.1 Scopus umbretta | reverse complement strand
TGATGGCTGTCTTACCCCATAATATAAATCAGAGAATATCATTGTACGTTTTCTACATCCAGACCAGAAATTTACAGCTGAAATTAAAGCTGACTGTTGGGAAGAATCCCGGTCTTCACCTGGAGACCTAAAGAAAACTACTCCTCCTGAGGCATCTCACTTGCTGTTTTCTTTTTAACATCATTACTGTGGTTTCCTTTCTTACATTGAAGTTCTAAAAGTAGCCCTGCAACCAGCTTTAGTGTTAAGGCCTGAGAATATGTAAACATAAAATATGTAATCTGTCTTTGATTTGAGCCAGAATATTGCATTGCTGTGCTTTAAAATCATGACTGTATAACAAAACTGAGAGTTTTAATGGAAAAAAATGGCTTTTGAAAGCTGCCTTTGAAAACACACTGAATAATTCTCTGAGCTGTGACTCTTTATCTGAATATTCAGGATAACAGCAAGAAACACTGCTTATTCTCCACACTATTCTCCTTATTCTGTGGAGTGGCATTCAGTGGTGATAAAACATACCTTGTTTTAGCGTAAAAACTGTACAAGCACCTTGTGTTTGTCAAACTACCTCCTGGCTGAAATGACCACTCCGAAACATCTTATTGTTGTGGTCCTGAAGAAGGTCCTTAAAAGAGTCCTTGGACCTATACATTATTTCCTCATAAATATATATACAGAAGACGCTTAAGGCCATTTGATAAAAAGTGCTTCTTGTTTTCTCTCCTTCTTCCTCTCTCTCATCCTCAACTTAAATAAAAATGTGAGAAACTCCAGACGTGGCTCCTCTGGTTCCTCCTGGAGGGCGAACTGGAGGTTTCAAAGGTGCAGCCTGTGAGCATATCAACAGGTAATTCAGAAGGGAGAGAATGATTAATCTTAACAAAGACCATCTTTACACCTAAGTGTTTCTGAGACACTCATATCAAATAACGATTAACAGAAAAAAAATGTTTAAATGGATTAGTAAAGATAATTCTTTCTGTCAATTAATCACGCTCCTCTTACGCTCCTGGTAGTGCTGTGTATCTTCCAGTCAGCAGAGTCGTCCTCTATTGTGAGGATAGCTAAGACATGGATTTTGAATTTAAAGCCTCAATAAATCCCCAAACGAGACACTTCCTTTTAAAACGCTTCCCATAGACATTTCTTAGATACCATGAAGGAAAAAAAAAAAAAAAGAAAAATAAGAGATCAAATATATTTCTTTCCATTTACAAGTCATTCTTAAGACAGATTCCTTTATAGCAGAACCTTACTAATAATCCAGGTTTACGCAGATACACATTTTATGCTCTACAGAAAAGTAAGGTCGTGTCTCTCCAGCTCCTAGGAAAGATTTAATAGAGGATGCTACAGCGTATTACTAAGTCAATTATTTTTACTCTATTTTCTAGGGTCCTTTTCCAACCCTGCTACATACTGGAAGAAAATAAATGTAAAATTCAGTTAGAAAAAGTACTTCTTGTGATCCTTTGTCATTTCTTTAATTGTATCAGTTCATTTACTCACTGGGAGGCAGCATTCAATCATTTGACTCACATGCACAGATGCAAGTTAGTGAAGATTCCTTGGGACACACATAATAAATAGTCTTGAACGAGGGCAGTGGCCAAAAGGAGATGGCATCATAGACTATAATTCTGCATATTCAGCTGCATACAGCTGGGGCTGTCAGGCAAAATTGGATGAAAATTCAACATATTGTGATCAGCTTGACCAAAGGCTTCTAACTTCAGGGTTATACTGAACTGCACTAAAATAAATATATACAAGTCACATATAAACAGGAACACTTTACCACACTCTTCATTTAGACATAAGCTTCACTTTTACAACATCAGTTTAATATTTCATTCCAGTCAGATGTTTGTTTACTTGTATTTCTTTTAATGTCATTTTCTGGTAGCTGATTTGTAACTACTAATTTAAATTGAAGTAATACAATTTCATTATTGTCTGCATCAAATATACTCAAGTGTGATGGATTATTCTGCTCAGTTTGACTACTTACACAATACAGCACTGCTTCCCCCAGCATATGGGAACAGGTGCAGTAATAACTCATTACAATCTTTTATTTTGAGATTATTTTTATGAAAAAGCTTTTAAGAAACTTTGAAGTGTGGATTTCTCAACAGGTGAAAGATTGCTGATTTAATATTTGTTTATATGACACAGAAAAAAGACACCTTGACTGTTTTCCTACAGGCAGAAACAACATTAGCAAACCATTTATGGCACATCTCTGCAATTCATGTATTTACGGTGTTGAAACTGAGTGAAAAGGATTTCTCTAGTCAAGCAAGCAAATGCAGATTTTTCAAGAGTCCAGCCCTACATTGCCCCATAAATAGACAGTAGACCTGCAAGTGATTTTGCATGGGTTGGTTCTACCATGACATATAGAGTCTCTTAACTGAGACTGAAAATTAGCTCTGATGGGCCAGCTTTGCCTTGTAGGACAAGCCCTGTCATTTCTTCTGGGAAGGGCTGGTTCCTTGATAGGCATATCAAGGCAGAGCTAGAAGGGGAAAAGCATCACCCTGTCCCAACAAAGCCAGCCTGGATATTTTGATGAAACGAAGAACATGGTATTTAAGGCATTATATTTACATTTTCATCTGATTTCTTGATGCTAAGTCTTTGTCAGCACTGAAATATCTAGGTGTCCTGCATCTTCTGAATCCAACATCTGGGGAAAAAATACGTAGCCTGCTCAAGAGGTCAGACCCCATTAACACCATAAGCCCATTTTGGCTTCTAGCCTTGTCTCAGCCCACAATTTTAAGCACTTCATGAGGGCCTGGTGTCAAGAGCCCTGAACTTTTTTCACGGAAGGTGATAAGCACTTCTAGAGAGCAACTCAGCTCACCTAAGAGTTGTTTTCCTCTAGGGTGTAGATTATCAACTTAGGTGATTTAGGAGGCTAAAAATGGTTGTTATTAATGTAGGCCTTATGGTAAATTAATTAATAAAATAGGTTTTCACATGAAAAATCACTCTGGTAATCTGACTAATCCAATATATTTTCTCAAATTACAGACAGCAGGAAAAGGAAAGAAAATCTGCCTTTGGGTGAATTTCTTCCTTGTTTGTAGTCTGTGAATTTCTTCCTTGTTTGTAGTCTTGGTGAGGAAGTTAAGGTGGACTGGTGAAGAAGCTAAGATGTTATGCCAGGAAATGAGGGCCTCTCTGCACCCTACTTCTTATTAATGAAGACTCTTCAATGAGTATCTCGGAGATAAACTGTTCAGTAGTATTTAATTCAATTTTTTACTGAGCTAAGTCCAAGATACAAATTTATCCAGTGATTTTGAGTGGACTGGAATGGCACATAGACAAGGATGTTTCAAATGCGGTGCATTGAATTATACCATTTTAGGAAATGTAACAATTTTAACAATGTTTAGTATCTCTCTGTTTAATATCTTGAGACACCTAAATAATTAAGGTTTTAAGGAAATGGGTTGACAAAAGTGTGGTAGAGACAGTTTTGACATCACTCCAGTGAAGAATGGGCAAAGATTTGTCAAGTCACCACAGACTCAAAAGTAAGTTTCGTTCTAGTAATAAAGTCTCTAATTCAAAGCTGTTACTCTCCATGAGTCCAACTCATGAGAAGACTTACAGAGCATTCAGCTGTGGGAGGCTTCATGACTGAAACTTTACAGAAATCCCATGAAATACTAACAAGTTAACTTCTCCTCTCAAGAGCCCCCCATTCTAGGTAACTGCTAAGCCCCAATGATGTCTAACCATGCGAAAACATCATGTTGTATCTGAAGGATTTACTAAAACCCTTCAATATGTGGTTGGGTTGCTTTTTTGTAGGTGCACCAGTGTAGAACTTGACCCCTGGGTCAACTTCCCAGCAGCACCGACAGAGCCAGCAAACACGGTAGGAACAGTCATGAAGATGTAACCTCATGGTCAGAACTGTAGGATGACCACATGTCTTACACTGTTGGAGGCAACCAGAAACAAAAAGTGACTCATATTCCTGCTCCTCTGTTCCATGCATCCTGATATGCTACCCCTTACCTAGGAGGATTAGTCCTCAGAAAGCCAAACCTGTTATTCACATAATCCTTAGTTTTTCTGCAAAGCTTCCTGTGTCCCAGTAATATTGATTCATAGCATGGAGTGAAAGGGGTGTTTTTCTGAGCAAAGTGGCAGGTGGTAGACTCAGCCTCAACACACCATCTCCCTTCAGGGAAAGTGGTTCTTACAAACAACAGATGGATGGCACAATGGCTAAAGGCCTGGAACTCAGGTTGCATTATTAACTAAAAGGGGTTTTTGTTTTAATTTAATGGCAGTATGATAGGTTAACCAAATCAGCAGGGAAAATCCCATGATGATGCTGGTGGAGAAAATACAGTATGTTATTCAATCTGGTAATCATTGTAAACAGCAGCTCTGAGGTCAGTGAGGTAAATTAATACAGAAAGAGGCAGGACACATGCTCTAGGGTTTATTCAGCTGCTCTCCACAGAAGACATATTTTGCGAAAGCCAGACACAGAGATAAGTGTATCACGTAAGCCTCCGAACCAAGTTATTGAACGAAAGGGTTAGGGAAAGGCAGAAACCATTCAAACATATGTGTAAACTCCAAACTAGTGGGAACTCATGGGAAGGCAGGGAAAATGTTGGAGTATGTGTTTTTCTTAAGAAACTTTGGCTTGGTGTTTATCTGCTTGCATCATCATCTGTAGTACATCTTTCTGCTGCCACCCAGACTTCCATTCACCGATTTGTTTAACCTCAAAGTGGGAAGCTGACTAACACAAACGCACTCATTGCCCATGCTGTAATAGAATTAGAAACCTCAACACACATCCTGCATTTTAATGAGATTTGTCATACAGAGTTGTGTGGTTCTCCACTTCTCCCCTAGTAGTTCCTAAGACTGGTGAAAGTGCAAGATCAGGTTTTTTTGAGCTCATAAATGAAAGGCTCATCTCATTTGGTGCTCAAATGGTGCTCAGATGCTAAGGTTGTCACACAACTAGAGAAGTGTTGGAAAAGTGACAGTTTAAGTTTACACTCCATCCTCACTGATGCCTTTGTGAATAAGAGAAGGGAAGAAGACGTACCACATCTCTAATTCTATAGTCTACCCATCTGACTGGAAATGCTCAGGGTACAGAGCCAATGTAACATATTTTCTTAAAACACATATCATCTGTCCTACAGAAAAAAGGAACTCAAGGCACTGCTTTATGGAGGTAGTTCCTTTTGTTTTGTTTTTCATGGATCTTTGTATACTTACTTTAATTTGTAATAAATGTATTATCAATTTATAGTACTTCACAATCACAAAGATTTGCAGATAGTTTGAAACTGCTTTCTGCCATAGATGATCAGGGTGTGCTTCTAGGTAATATGTACAAGGAAGCCACAGCAGAACAGAGAAAAAGCATTATTCTGTTGCCTTTTTCATTAACTTTTTTAAAGTCCTGTTTCTCATGAAAGAGCACATATTGATCTCCATACAAAGGTTGAAAGCTTCACTGAAGTCAATGTGTTAGCCTGGAAGAAGAAAGACCAGGTTTTAATTTCTTAAGCCTTCACAGATTATCGGTGTCAACCAGCATGAGTCATCTTAGGGCTCCAGGTAAATAACATGAGTTCAGGGGTGCTGCAGCACCCATGGCACGTAGGTCATACTGCCTGGCCCCACACTGCCAGGTACATCCCAGCCTGGAGGCGGGTACCTCAGCTTGGTACTTGTTTGGGGTGACTTACTTTTTTACTGCTGGCAACATTTCACACCTCATGGCCATCTTCACACTGCCTTGGCACATATTCACATATCACTATATTGAATATTTAGTTTTATGCAAGTAATTCAGTGTTTACTAAATGTTAGAAATATACTTAGCCTAGGTTTTTCCCTGGGTAAGTTTGCATTTTATATTTTTGTTATTGCTGATTGATACAATCTTTTTTTTTTTGCTTATTCAGCTACGTTTATTTCAAAAGGACTACCCATATAAGCAAAGTAAGCAGTCTGTAACATTAAAACAAAACAAAATTAGGAGTGTAAATCCAAAGGGATTCTGAGTTAGAAGTAAACAGAAATATCCTCTAGCCACTCATAAACTTCTTTGAGCTCAATATTTTGAGCTGTTACTGCAGTCTAATCTGTACATTGTTGTGTGCCATGCCCATGAGTCCAACCTTGCAGGAGTCCTTGTTGCTCTGATTCCATGACTTCATAGAATGATAGAATCATAGAATGGTTTGGGTTGGAAGGGACTTTTAAAGGTGATCTAGCTCAATCGCCCGGCCATGAGCAGGGACATCTTCAACTAGATCAGGTTGCTCAAAGTCCCGTCCAACCTGACTTGGGACGTTTCCAGGGATGAGGCATCTGCCACCTCTCTGGGAAACTTATTCCAGTGTTTCGCCACCCTCATCATAAAACATTTCTTCCTTATATCTGCCATAACCTACCCTCCTTTAGTTTATAACCATTACCCATTGTCCTGTTGCTACAGACCCTATTAAAACGTTGGTCCCCGTCTTTCTTACAAGCTCCCTTTAAGCACTGAAAGGCTGCAATAAGGTCTCCCTGGAGCCTTCTCCAGGCTGAACAGCCCCAACTCTCTCAGCCTTTCCTCACAGCAAAGCTGTTTCCCCCACTCTGATCATTCTTCTGGCCTCCTCTGTACCCGCTCCAACAGGCCCACGTCTGTCCTGTGCTGAGGGCTCCAGAGATGGACACAGTGCTCCAGGTGGGGTCTCACCAGAGCGGAGCAGAGGGCCAGAATCACCTCCCATGACCTGCTGGCCACGCTGCTTGTGGTGCAGCCCAGGATACGGTTGGCTTGCTGGGCTGCAAGCACACACTGTCGGCTCATGTCCAGCTTTTCATCCACCAGTGCTCCCGAGTCCTTGTCCACAGGGCTGCTCTCGATCCCTTCATCCCCCAGCCTGCATTGACACCAGGTGCAGGACCTTATGCTTGGCCTTGTTGAACCTCATGAGGTTCACACAGGCCCACTTCTCGAGCTTGTCCAGGTCCCTCTGGATGGCATCCCACCGCTCAGGTGTGTTGAACGTACCACTCAGCTCGGTGTTGTCGGCAAACTTGCTCCACATCTAATGGTTTCTGCACAGCATCAAACAAAGCAGAGAAAGGCAATGCAGAACAGACTCTAGGGCTTCCATGTATGCTTTGGTAACAATGAGAACCTAAGAATTACTTTTTGTCTCTCCTTGTCTCTCTCTTCCCACAAACTGGCATACACACCTGCAGAAACAGGCAGTATTTAGACGCAATCCGTCATCAGGAACTGCACTTGCAGACATCTCTGTAATTAATTGTGACTTCACTCTTTTCAAATGCAAAATAATAGTCTGGAGCTCACTAGGAGACACATTTTTTTTCCTGAATTCAGTATTTTGTATTTGCAAGGGATTGTACTTGCACATTTTTTGATTCAAACTTACACAGAAGCAAAATTCTGCACTGAGTTTTAGAGGGTGTTTTAAATTTGACAGGACTGCAACACAAATGGGTCATTAAATGCTACCTGCCTGAAACAATGCCTGGCACACCATCGTTAGCTAATTTTGAGATGCAGAGACACTAATACCAGTTACTACCGTTCTAAAACCCTCACAGAGTTTTTCATTCTCAGTGTGTATTGAGGTAATTGTGCTGAAGTTTGGTGCTCTTTTCGTTGGAGTTCAGGTACCTCAGCTGTGGGCAAATAAAAATTACAGGATTAGGATTTTGGTTCTGCTCAGATATAGTCATTATTTCCTTTCCAAGCTCCTGGTTTAAGAAGTTGGCTGTACCGATTTAGGAAATAGCTGTAAACTTAGGCTTAGAGTTATGTCAGCCCGGTGTGGGGGTTTCATAACTGTTTTCTGACACAGCAAAGGGAAAATGAAGCAACTGGCAAGAACATCAACAAAGAGACTGGCCAACATTTCTGATGAAGTTTGGTGTCTCTCGATTTGTGCCTCATGTGAGAGTCCCTGGCATTTAGAAATCTATTTAGAAATGTATGTAGGATCACATGAAGGACTCTGAATTTCTTAATAGTTCGTGTTTGAAAAAGAGAAGGTGACATGACCCTAGCTATAAAAACACTAGCAAAACTGAGCTCAATAAATTTGCTATAGTTTTAAGTATGCACTTTCCATTATCTGGAATTAAAAAGCTACAGTAAGAAACCTAAGCGCATGTGAAAATATGACAGTCCCAGTTTTAAGTATTTTCACTTGTAGGCAGCACCCTGCATACGTAAGAACATGAACACATCTTCAGCTGTTTGGAAAAGGAAGTTTATGCCTTCTCATGTGGCTTTATGTCTCTGGACTGGAAGAGTCTTGGCTCCTAGGAAATCTCCCATTTGTTTAGACTTTAGATTCCGATTAAAGAATAAGATTTGGATCATGCAGGCATCAGCTTATACAAAGTTCTATCAGTAGATTAAGAAGCAGACTGAAATGCCTTATTTGTGAACACAGGAAATAATATTAGCTGCTGAAATAAAAAGATGTTAACATACAAACTACTTTTCTGTAACACTGAGTTCCTAGTGAGCTTGATAGAAGCTGTCTTTTGTGATTGCTTCCTTAAATATCAGAGGTAAAATTCTATGGCAATCAATTATAAAACTTCTTTTGAATTTAACAAGACAAAAACCCCTCTCCAGTTCACTCTATATTAGGCGTTCATGTTTTGAAACATAATGTCAAATTAGATTATAATCATTTAGAAAGATGAAGGTCTGACTTACAACTCTGAACTAAAATAGGGGTAGATCCTTCCAGTGTGTTGGATAGATATGCCCTTAATTGAAGTGAAAGGTCATCCAGTTAACAACTTGCATGGTCCTTGCCGAAAGTGTTTAGTTTGGAGAAAAAAGATTAAAATGTGACACTGGTTCGTCAATGTGCAAATTGTTTTCAGGCTTTTGAAATGTTTATTCTTCATGAGATGCTATCCTGCCTCACTTTGTCTATGAAGGGGGGAGATGCAAATAAAATTGATGTGCCTAGGTTTGGTGTTAAACAGCCCACTACAGAGAAGACTTGCTATGGAAGTTGTTAGGTATGTAGTACAAGTATAGATACTATATTCCCAAGTTATAACTTCAGGCGGGGTTGGCCTACCTGTTTGATTAGGACTGAACCGGAAAACATGACACAAACAACCTTGAGTTTGGGCCCAGCCCAGTACTGAATTGTCCCAGTCCATTCCCAGAAATTTCTTATTTCCAGCATCAGCTCTGTAGCAGGGCAGGGAGTTCCCTGAAGTCTTTGTGACATTTAAGAACAACCATGCCAAGGTAGAAAATGAGCTATATCCTGTCCAGAGGCTGTTATATCTCTGACTGCAACTTCTTGAACATTCCAGTCATTTTCTTTGACTGGAATAGATCTAAATTTTTTTTTTTAAAATAAAAGCTAATTTAAGGGATCAGCAACTGGGACAGTGAAGACGAAGGCATAAAGTAAGGGCGTCTAAAACTATAACCTCCATACACTGAGGCAAATGTCATATTTGAATGAGAATCCTGGGAAGTTACTTCCTCAGAGCAAGAAGGATTACCAGTAAGTGGCTTCCCCATCTCTAAAGATTTCAACCATTCCTGTATGGTACAGAGGCTTAGAGAATCTGAAACAGAGGAGCGCTGTGTCTGTAACACAACAATGCACATGACACTAGTGTGAATGGCAAAACTGGGGCTTGCTGGGTTTGTCTCTATTTTTTTTTGTTCCTGCTGTACCTATATAATCCATAACTACCAGTCTAAAGGTCTCAAGAACTTGGAGAATGCAAAACCTGTAGCATAAATACATGTATGCTGAGGGGGAAAAGGTCACCTGGAAATGAAGGACATCAAAAACAGAACAAAATTACTTTCTTAAGTGAGATAATTTGCCTATGGAAGAAAAAAATAGCAGAAAAAGTAAAAAAAAAGAAAATTGAATAGCAACTGAATATCAGCAACAGAAACATTTGCATGCTCATGGAAGGAGAACCACACACTCCTTTTACACATGTCTGAAAACACCCTTCAAGCAAGAAGTAGTAATTATCCTTCTTAAAACTGGTTAACATGAAGATGACCACCTAATCTAGGTCAGGTAGGACATATGTATGTGAAACTGCCTTGTTGACATCAGCAAAAGTGAGCAATTGGCTTTCAAAGACGGCAAAAATTGTGCTGTCTTCCTAAGAACATTAATTGTCAGTGAGTGACATTCAAATACTTTCCTAACTTGTGAAATATTTCACTAAAAATCCCAAATTAAGATGCATTAAAGCAAAAAATAATTAAAAGTTTCAAAAACAATTCTTAAAATCTTTGTTTTTGATGCTGCTTTTCTGAAGAGCTGTAGCACCAGTTGACATTTTCCACTTATTGAAAACATTCAGCTTTCACTTGTTTTTTAGCTTTTCATATACTATTAGAAGCATCTTAGCTTTTTAAAATCAAGCAGGGAATTTGAGTGGCAATCTGACACTAAACTGTGAAGTAAAATTTCAGATAAACTGGCTACATTTGCAGCACCTCCTCACTGTTTCAGAAATAGGCAGACAGAAAGTTATTCACCAGTACCAGTTCTGTGAACTGACCCAGACAACACTCAGTAAACGTCTCTCCACAAGCAAATAGGGAATGAGGATGTCAAACAGTAATTTTCCTAACTCATTACTAAAATTTTCACTCCCAGGATCAGCTTTGATGGTGCAATGAATATACATGGAGGAAAAAGGGTATCTTTGAAAACTAAAATAACTTTAAAATATTTTGTAAATATGAGTTTTCATTTTGACCGGTCCTAATCACTCACCAATAATTAAGTGTGAAAGCCCAGATGGCTGCATAAATTCTTGACATTTCTTCTTCAAGACAAATATTTCAATTTCAACATTTGTTACTTCCACATTACACTGTTTCTAACAGTATATTCCAATACTGAAATGACTGGAAAACTATTGTAAAATCTGATAACTACAATATATATTATAGTAATACATATTTCTGTATATCCATACCTCTGGAGTAAACTTTTCTCATAATGCAAAAATTGCCTATTTCTTTCTTAAGTCTGAGGAGTAAACAGATTTAAGCAAATTGGCAGTTGCTTCAATGGCAAGACTCAGATTAGTGCAATTCACTATTTCGTGCTATTGATTGTAATGTAATCCTGTGTGATGGAGGAGCAAACCACATTCCCCAATATGAACAGAATAATTCCCCAGATCCCTGGGTGGATAAAATGATTGGGTGAAGTGGAGCAGTGAAAAAGTTGGTCTCGGGCAATAGGAGGAAGGCACATTTTTATGATACTATTGCCTTGGAAAGCTCTCTCTAAGCACGCGTGCGCTGGCCCAGGTTGCGAAAGCCTAGCTAGGGAACTGGGAGAACTGCAAGTCTTGTCTGAGGCTGAGGTCACCTTTCTTGGTAGAAAGAAGAGAGAGGACTGAGAGGGGAAGGCTTGCTCTTAGCTCTTTTCTTCTTCCGTATCACTCAAAGTAAAACTGCATAGCAGCACACCAGGAGTTGGCTTAGACGTGAGGACCCAAAGGGTTCTTGTGCAATGCAAAACACGGGAGTAATTATTCAGTAACAGAAGAAAATAAAGTAGCAGTACCTTAAATATGTATACATGCCAGAGTGAGCTATTATCTGGAAGGTGATCTGTTTAAAGGTAGCCACTGTACTGAGATTCACTGAAGTTCAGATGTCTAAAAATCAACATCTAAACATGCCGTCCTTAAGCTGTGGGGTACAAGTACTTCCATCAGACAGCAGATTTCACTTATCTTAGGCAGTGGTCTTGGGATGCTGACCTGGAGGGAAGTTACTTCTCTTTACTGGGCAAAAAGGCCCTTACAGCTAGTTCAGTTTTAAACTAGGATGTCTGTATAGGGAACCTGAGCCTGTCTACCTGTCTCAGTCTGTACATAAGGAGAACCTATAGAAGAAGCCTCCCTGTCTCATCAAGCCTACCTATTCCATCTAGTACAGAGCTGTTGCAGAAATATTTGTCTGTGGATACTGGCATCTACTGGCATCTACTACCATCTTATATCCTTGGCAGCTGTGAAAGCAGGCAAGGCTGATGCAAGCTATGCATTTTTCATTTGGGTTTGTTTTGCTTCGTTCTGAATTGCAGGAGACAGCAGTCTGTCTTCAATTTGGATGAAGGATCATGAAATGGGGCAGAGAGCAATGAACGTACAGAATGTCTAGGGAAGGACCTGTAAGACTTGAAGGAGAAAAGCAAAGGACCTATGGAAAGGATATACAATAGAAGACAGGATAAAAATAACGTAGACTAATAATTCTGAGCTGGGTTCTCTTCTCCTTTACAGCCAAGCAGCCTTACTGGAGCGCAGCACTGCATTCAATGGGGCTGCATAAGTGCAGTCAGGGAAGAGTTTTCCTCACTAAGGGCAAGGAAAAAGGTCAGAATCGGGAGGATAATCCAGTGCTGTGCTTATTATATATGTTGCAAGTAAGAAGTGAAAAGCTTAATTTTTATTATGGAGAAAAAATAAAAGATACTGCACTCATTCTCCCAGGCCTGCTCAGCTTGTTGAGATGACTGGTTTGTAGGGCAATACACGCATGTGAAAACTTGATTGTCAGCACATAACAGTCTGCAGCAATGAAACTGGCAATGTGAGTAAGGAAAAATGATATTCAGATAACTACCACGTATCTGGATAATGTCTATTTACCAAACATAAATTTTTAGTAACTTTACAGGGGAGGGGAAGAAAAATTAAAAAAAAAAAAAAAAAAAGACAATTATACAAGGAACTGAGCTTCATTTGTGCAGCAAAAATGGAGAATTTGTGCATAATACCTGCAAAAAGTACTAGTATTAGTATGAAAGGTACACCACAAATATTGATCTCCCTGAGAAACTGGTCTTTCAGAAAGTTGAATAAAATGTTGTTTGCAGATGTTCTCAGATACCTTCATTTCTCAGCTATAGCTTTGTCTCCAAGTGGGGAATGTGTGAGAAGAACAAAAGCAATGTGCAAAACTTAGAAAGCAGAAAGTTGTAGAGGTGAAGAAGAAAAAGGATCTAGAGAAGCACAAAAAATAGATGAGAAGTAATGTAAATGGAGTGCAGATGAGGAAAAAGAGGAACTGCTTTAAAAAGCAGGGGGTGGGGGAACTGAGAAGGTGGCACTACTGCCTTTCTGGGAGAGAGATTGAAAACCACAGAAACCAAAACCCTAGAAGGAATCTCAGTGGAACTGGGTGATATGGGAGTAAATATAGGTGCACATAGGAAAACACCAGACCATGAGAAATCATTGAAAGGAAAGAAAGCAGAAGGAAAAAAGCATTCAGGAATAAGTACACAAAAGAACAGAAGATATATTTAAAGCAGAAAGCCAGACTAAATTATTAAAATTATGCATATTTTTAGGAATTGAAGAGAGACAGGTGAGTAGAAAGGAAAGAAAACTGAAGAAAATTAAAAGGAGTTATTTTGGGATTATTTTCCTGAAAATTGGGTGCTAAAACTTGACATAAAAAGCCCATGTAAATATGCATGGCTTTGAAGTGAATCTGTCACATCTCAAGACTTTGCAGGCTTGAATCCTGCATCCTCACTATGAAATCTTAAGTGTATTACTGCAAAAGGCTGCTGTTCTGCAGCACTATGTATCCCATGTCTTATTTAAGTGTTTCCAAGTAATACACAGGAATCCCATACGGCACTGCTTGGATTGCACAGAGGTTAACTGCATATGAAATGGACGTCATCCAGAGCTTACATCAAGACAGAGACATGCGTGCCGTGATGCTATATTGGTGTTGCACCCACTAAATTTACCCGTACTTGTTGCCAAGCTTCTCTTTAATTTAGGGATCAGGTGGCTTCACTGTTAATAGGTCCCATGGCTGAATGGGAGATGACCTAAAGAGACAAGAAAAGAAAATACAGAGGGAATTAATTTTTTATGGTATGAAATAATCTGTAAACCTCAATAGGGGGTTTAGACTCATTTTTCTTACCTATCATGTGGAGATAACTCAGAAGATATACCGTGGTAGGCAACGAAATGCTTTGTGTTTCCTAGGGAAAGGTGTGCAGAATAACTATACATGTTCTAAAAAGGTAATATAGTAATATAATTAACTGGAATTGTCTTGCAATTGTTATTGTATAATTCCTTACTAACCTTACAGCTTTTGAGATCTTCATTGTGTAAGTGTTTTCCTTTAGATCACCTTGCAAAACATACACAGAAAGTATGAGAGGATCGTATGTGCTTCACAGTGACAGCATTAATCATTTTGGAATTGATACAAACAGCTAGATCGCTATTTCTTTTTTTTTTGCTTATGTTTTCTCCCTTAGGAGAAGAACTACTCCATTTTAGTTAAACCACAATTTAAAAATGGTGCTTTTGCATAGTGTTCCCTCAGACCCATATGCCAGCATGAGCTACAACAAATAGCGATATTCTGGTGTGAGCTTGTTAAAGGCAGGCACCCAGCCAATTCTGCTTCACGTTGTAAAATGGAGTGAAAGATAAGAAAACTACAGCTGTGAGTTGCCAAATAACAGACCCATTATTTTAATGTCCAAGATTCACGTGTCAGAAGCTGATCTAGCACATCCACCTGCAAAACTTCTTAGCTATCAACTTTTCAGTAAACGTGTGGGTATTTGTCTTTATAATTTGCCCTAGTTTCAAACGCAGAGAACAGATATTCATGCAGTTTTGCAGGCATACTGAATGTCCTGGGAGTTTTTCAAGACCCTTCTTTCTGGTGAGCAGATTGGTTTAAACCAGCCAAATTGCAAAGGAAACTTCATGGTGCGTTATTTGCCATGTAGCATACCACCTAGTTCTTGTGTAGGCAAGAAATACCGGATTTGTTAAAAATCCAAACATAGTCTTCATTTCCAATTGCAGGGAGCCTGTGTCTTCCACCTCCCACAACCATTTTATGCTGTCAGATTGGACACGCACTTCAAAAATTGTAAAACACACCTGTGGAGGTGATTATTTACCTCTCCTTTCTTGAAGATGGGGCTTGTGGCTGTGCTGTCCCAGCAGAGCAAAGCTGCACTGGGAGGGCTGGTGACTGGGTGGTGAGCGCTGCTGGAGCCCTCCCCACAGAAACCAAGGGGGAAACCTTGGGTTTGACTTGGGAATGAGGATGTGGCAATGGGCGATGGGATCACCACCACTCCTGCTGCTGAGTAACCTGCTGCTGAGCTGGCCGTGGCTTTCTTCAGGGTAGAGGTTTCATGCCTGGGTACAATGAACTGCAATAATTGAGACTGGAGGTTATGAAAAAGTTGATGACCATGACTAGCACCTGAATCTAGCAGGAGGAAAAGCTCTCCTTTTGGAGGAGAAAGTCCTTATATCTCTCCTTGCTTTTTACTGTAAAAATCATGGTGTGTAGCACAACCAGCGTCAGCCCTGCAATGGCTCATTACCCAGCATCAGAGAGCTCACTATCCAAATTCGGGGGCATAGAAACACAGAGCAGGTTACCATCCTCATCTCAAACACGTTCATGGTTTGAAAAAAGATATGCCTACCTGCCGTGTGCTCAGCAGTCTTTTCCTACCACAGGTTTTGAAAATAGGTCCTAGCTGTTTCTCTTCCTAAGATTGTTTTGACCGTATTTTGCTGAGCAGTCAAAAAAAAGAAAAAAAAAAAAGTGAAAAGGAACATCAGACCCTGCTTTGAAATTTGCCTTTTCAAGGAATGTTTTCCTCTCTTCCTAACATAATGTTTGATGAGGAATAAAATGCTGGAGAGTTACTTACAAAGCCTTTTACAAACCACAGGGAAATAGATATTCAGTGGTAATGAGAGGAAAGAAATTGAATGCCTTGTGCAAGCATTTGCCTCTAGCAGTGGAAATCCTCTCCCCGATAAGGAGGTGGTTGGGAGAAGGAGGTCTGAGCAGCAAGGTGTTTGCAGGTCTCCTTTGCAGGGGTGTCACTGCCCCATCCAAGAGAGCCGTCAGGGTTTATCCAAGAGAGCAGTCAGGGTTTATCCAAGAGAGCAGTCAGGGTTTATCCTGCATTTTGGCACATCAGCCAGCAATGCTTAGGGACTGTCAGCTGGCCAGGTGCATACCCAGCTTGCTGCAGCTAACTTTCTTTGAGCTGTAACTCATTCACATGCCTGCCTTGAATGCCTGCTTTAGCAATAGCATTTTTTTCTTAGCTGTCAGAGTTCACTTGCCTTGAAATCCACAGTATTATTTACTGCAGTAGAGCTGCTCAATTCACATGCAGATTTCCTCCTCCATAACCTGCACAGCCCTTCTGGGCATCTCTCCACGAGCTTTCTATAATTTTCTGATCTAAAGCAGGATAGAAAAAAGTGAAAAAAAAACCTCAAAACCCAAACAATGCATTAGTTGTGGATTCACTGATAACTAGAATGGCAGATTGAAAATGGCTTCAGCCAAGACACTTGAAAAGGAGGAGTGCATTAATTCCATAAAAACACTTCATTTCTGTAATTCAAAAATGAAACTTTTCACCTTCTACTTAGAAATGACAATTTTCATTAATGGACTAACATGAATAGCGTAGCACAACATGCATGAAAATTAGTGTTCAGATTGAATTACATACTGGGGGCTGCCCAGTATTCCTGCCTTTGCTGTGTTGCCAAATATCTGAAAAGGCTCCTCCTTCTGTTCCAGCTCCTACAGTTTTTCCCCCTCCCTGGCCATATTTCAGTGTGCCGTGGAGCCAAAACCACCACATTTTCCCCTGCTCTGCTGCAGACTCCTCTCCATGCATGCCAAAGCACTGGCAGCCTCGTCCACCCTGGAAGCCAGCTGCAGGTTTAATTCTTTTTCAGCCAATGGACCTGAGTTGTACCGTGCTCCTTCATAGTTAGAACTGATTACAGAAATCACTGATTATTCCTTTGAGCTGTCCCTGCAGCTGGTATCCCTTACCCGATGTTGTAGGGTCACCACAAACTGGACTATCCAGTGGGCACTGGATGTACTTTGAAGCATGAAGGGCCAAGAGGAAACAAGGTTGGCTCCGAAAGTTTTACAAACACATCTGAAAACCTGTGGATCTTTGTTTCCAAGGAACATAAAGCTGGAAAGCATTTTTTATCTGAAATTTTCTCTCTACAGACTTCCCTGACTCTTCTGGAGTTGTGATTCTAACGAAATGCTCAACTGGGGAAAAATGCTTTGTTTTGGATCAAATGTAGCCCAGTGGGGGTGGTTGTTGTTTTCTTTTGCTGCTTTTATTTCATACAGGTGATTTTTTTCCTTTCACAAAGATGTCAGGGGGCCTCTCCAGCGGAGGGAGCCCAAATTACAGTCCCTTTGCAGCCCAGTCCTGAGCTCACTCCCCACTGCTTGCTCTGTGCATCCCTGGGAGGCGACACAGCAGAGGCATCCAGGGGCATTTCAGCAGCAGAAGAATGAACTTGGGCTCTTCGCTAGCTGCTACAAAGCCTTCTGAATAGCCAGCTGCCCCAGGGCAAGACTGGCCTCGGCAGTTACGGGGCTGGTAGTGTGCACAGCCCGGCGAGTACCAATGTACTGATGGCAGCACTGAAAGCACCACCAGTTACATGCCACCCACAGGATGCATGATTTGCCACACTTGCGACCATGACCAAAACTGCTGATATTTTGCCTGACTCCCAATTTGCTCTCTCAGATAAAGCTTAGCTCTTATGTTTCAGACATACTTCCCAGATGATTTTCTGTTGCTCTGGCTAGGTTTTGCCATTACCATCCTTCCAAAGAGACTTTGCAATATTAGAAAAAAATTGAAATAGCAGGCATTTGATAGAATAGCATCGTAAAGTAGGTCTACACCGGTGGAGCTCTGTATCCGACCTCATTCCCCCCCCCCCTCGCCCCCATTGCTTCCCTTGTATCACTGTCAGATAAAATATCATATNAAAAAAAAAGAAAGAAAAAGAGAGGGAAAGAAAGAGAGAAAAAAAGGAGGAAAGAAAAAGAAAATCATGTTTTATGAACTCCAGCCTGAAGGGTTCTTGAGAATGGGTACTGTGATCACCCAGCTCAGCCCTCGCCCCGTCGCCTCAGCAGCAGTCACCCTCTGCCGCGCAGGTCAGTCGGCAGCCGCTCTGACAAGGACCCTCTCCCCATGGGTGGTCTTGGCTTTACTCCCATTCGGACTTTTGTGGTACTTTGATACAGAAACACAAATGCTTCTTTTCTTACCATGAGCTACTTTAGATTTCAAACTTCCCTGAAAAGATCAGCACTGGAATTCCCACCTCCTAAAATACTCGGGATCTTGCAAAGCCAGGTGTGTTCTTCTTTTCTTCCCTTCCTTTTTTTCCAAGCGCGGTTGATTTCAGGACTAAGATTACCCTTTGGCCATTTACCAGACAGACTATACATTGTATTCACGCTTTTCAGCGTTGTTGCCCTCCTACTATCACCATGGTATGCTGCATTAGCAATAATATTTACCATCTTGTCAGTCGGTCAGTGGCAACAGGCTTAATGAAATGGGTCATTTGTTATTCAGCACAAATCACAGTCATTGAGAAATCAAGCTGGGAGATGCTTATTTACTGAACTTTTATTATCCTAATGTGCATGGGCTTTTAGAAAAAAATGTGTAAAACTTGTGATTTTGAATAGTGAGCATGACATGGGGAAAAAAAAGAACTATTTGTACGGATTCTTTCAAATGAAGTCCTACCCTATTTTGTCTGTGTAAAAAGGATGCAAATGTAGTTTGCTTATTCACAATTTAAGGTCCTTTTCATGCTGTTAGAACAAAGTAAATAAGGCATCTAGGTCAGGTCTACCTCCATACTAGTAAACTTAGATTAATTCTGTATGGTTAAGACAGTGAATATAACATCACAATTCTGTTGTGAGCCTGAAAAGAGAGGTTTCTGGGAATGACACTGGCAACAAGTGCTGTCAGAGAGGAAAAAGCTTTACTTTCTTGTAGAATATTAACATCTAGAAAGACATATCAGCAATCAAATTCTCTCTTCTCGAACCACTTCCACTTTCTTTTTTAGTACAAATAAACACACCACGGTATTCAAAGGATTGTTTCCAGCTCTGAAAATGCTGAAGGAATTCACTAAATTTCTGATGTTTCACCCAATAATGACCTAAGCGTGGTGGCCCTTTATTTGGGATTTTTTTTTTTCTGTGGTTTGTTTTTCTTTCTTTTCCCCTGGGCAGGGGAGGGGAAGGCAAAGCAATATAAAACAAACTTTGGGAAAATATTTAATTTTACTTTATAATTAATGAAATGGGGCCAAATGCAGTTAAAAAAATACTCAATGCCACTGAATTTAAAAAAAAAAAAAAAAAAAAAAAAAGACAGAAAGAAAGAGCCACATGTATGGTTTGTTAGATACAAAAATAGAGTAAAATATTTTAGTTATCCCTTCTGACAGGATCACTTTGCCATGCTTCATAAATTTGTCTTAGCTGATACCCCTGTGTAAGACTCCTTGGATAACATGGAGCTACCAGCTCTTCCCCAGTACTCTGGGTGTCCAGCCAGCGTGGCCTTGCCAGTAGCATTCACACCACCACAATGCCCTGGTTGGTCGGCTGTTTTAAGTTAAAGCATCGGTGAGGCTTCTTTCAGCCTTGCTTGGGTAGCCCTAGGGTTAGAGAAAAGTCACAGCATCTTGTGCCACCAGAAGAGCCCTGGGATGTACGTGTGCAAAATGCTCTTTGCCCCCTTCACGGAGATTTATGCATGCACCCCAACCTGGGCACAGCCCTGGTGACCCACACACCAGCATCCCCAGAGTTCAAGGCACCGAAATGACACCTGCACAGTATTGGGCAAGGCAGGGGACTTTTGGAACATCTCACACCCCCTGAGAAAGGCTCTCAGCAGGGGAAAACTGAAGGATACCCTGACTCATGACGAGTCACAGAAGATGAGAGATAGAGCTGATCCCTGGTGGGGATTCACGTCTCATCTCCAGCCCCCTTCCTCCCCAGCCCTCACCAGGGTCAGCCCTGCCCTCCCCGAGCTGCTGCTGGTCCCTCCTGCCCCTGGCATTTCATGCCCTGCTCACCTGCAGCAGGGCTGTGGCTCGCCAAGGAGCACAGAGAGGCTGTCTTGCCTTCTAGAGGGCTGACCTGGCCTTGCACCACTGTGACTCTACCACCCACCCCTTGAGAGCAATCCCTGTTCCAAAGGCTTTTTCCAAAAGGCTGTTTCCACAGGTACATTTTGAACTTGCAAGTTTCGCATGATGTGAAAATGTGCTTCTGAATATGTTCTCATGTTTCCAGTGATTATCAGTTTGCAGTGTGCTGTGGGCTACAAATCCCATGCAAATAGCTTTAGTTATTCAGCTCCAGTGAACACTGAGAGCCCTTGGACAATTAGGGCTGCCCAAAAGAAAGAGAATAAAACCATTAGCGACCACATTTCTTTTTTTTTTTTTTTCCCCATGGATATGTTGGGGATGGGGATACAGTGAGGGCGTGGGGAGGGAGGGAGCTTTATCATTGCTAAAATTAAAGGGAGATGAGAACTATGAGTTCAGCTAAATCATCTGCAAGTGAAATGCTGCACCGCTTGCTTGTTAGGTTGAATGTGCAGCAGAATGGCACGCCGCTGTATGCTGCGCAGCATCAGGAGTTGCTAGGTTACCCCCAGCATCAGGAATTCAGGGAACAATGTACCTATATATTTTCCAATTTTGAAAAATAAAACAGGTATTGACATACAATGCAGTGTGGCACTGACGCAGTTTCGTAGTGGAGAGATCAGAGGAAGGGAGCCTTTCATCTCAAAGACAGCGGTTTGCTTCTGGTTGTGACTTAGGGAGGGCAGCGGCGGGACGGCTCGCTGGGGCGCCCGTCTGCAGGAGGATGCCTGCAGCTCCTGCACCCCAGCAACTCCTGCCCCAGCCCCACATCCCAAAGCCACCGGGCCGCTGCTGCTCCCAGCCACGTCAACTGGTCCTACAGAAACTCCTGACAGCCCCGGTGATGTGTGGGCCTCGAACTGAGGGGGGAAATAAGCCACCTTTTCATGATGGAAACAAATCTGACAGGTCTAGTGGAGGCTCTCAGCTTACTGGCGTTGTGCCTCGAGCTTTTATTATCATTGTTGTTATTATCATCATTCTCCTGTTTGTAGATAATGTCATAACTTAGAGTCGCACTGGGTGTTTGATGTCACTTGGGCATGAATAACCCTTTCTATAGGATTAATAATAGATCTTCAGTGAGAAACGGGTGGGGAGGGGGAAGAGTGGGGGAAGTCCCGCATAAAGGCAGCCTTTCCGTGAGTGTCTGCTCAAGACGATAAGAGGAATTTCCTCGAGCCTGTGCGCTGTGCTCCCGTTGTCCTGAAACAACCGCTTGGTGCAGGAGAAAATATGATGTCTGCACAGTGGGAAAACAGAGGTACCTGCCAGCGTTTCCTGACACAGGTAGAGAAAGGGCACTCAGCGGGTTATGAAGGAATGCTGCTTTCGACCAACAGGTCAGGTTGTGGCATGGACTCCACCACCATGCAAAATGGACTGCATTTTTAAGGTTACAGATGCTCCAAGTCTCAGAAAAGCATAAGGGCAGTGCCACTGGATGCTCACTTGGCTGTCATTCCTTAAGGATCGGAGAGGGGAGGACGTAATGTCCCCCTTCCCCGATCTTAAAAAAAGCCACAACCATGTTTCTATGCTAGGACCACATTTGTTTCAGCCAGCTGCAATGTCTCAGAAAATAAACAAGCTACTGTAGAAAGCACATGCTCTGTTCACCTTTCTGTCTAAAGTTGTGTGCATGTCCTTCAGCAGCCCCACCAGCACTTTAGTGTTGGGCAACGCTGGAGGAAAAGGCAGTCTGCTTGCAGTAACACTATGCTACAGTTCACCACAGCCCCAACACCTCATTACCAATTTAGCAGGGAAGCTCCGACCACAATGGCTGAGCTACCGGAAGGGCTCATTTTATTGTTGATGCTTTTCACATCCATCTTTTCAAACTGTCAGCAGATTTGGTATTCTGTAAAAATGAATATGAATAAAGGTTGCATTTTTTGGATGGATTCTGATGACACCATAAATTACAAGGGCAAGCCCTGAAAGGTTTGCAAAACCCAAGCACAACCCAAGGGTACAATTACATCTTATAATTAGTAGAGGATGAATTTCAAAGTGATCAGGACTTTAGCTTCTTTTACCGAATCAGTCTATCTTCAGTTTCTCTAAAAGTACACATATACAATCTGAATTGTCAAAAACTTACTGGATTCCTAAAAGACATCTGAATTTACTTACAGAAGGGATTCTTCATAGGTATAAGCTTTAAAATGAGTCCTGTAAGAATACCCTCTGATCCACAGTAGTGTCTAAAGGCAGAACTGACTCATCTATATCTTTCCTGATGCAAGTTTTCCTAGCTTGCCCTTAAAAACAACTCATGGTTGGTACTTCAGAATTTCCCAAGACAAAACTCGGATCCTAGCGCTTAACTCTCCGTACTGCCTATTAGGTTTTCCCCATGTTTAACTTCAGTTGTGGTTTTTGTAATGTGAACTCATAAATCCCTTCTAATTTACAGCAGACAAAAAAGAGAGTTTATTCATCTCTTTTTTCCAAGCTTTTTTGGCACACTTAAAGACTATTATCAGTGTCCTCTTAGTCACGTCTTCATTAAATGGAGCTAATCATTTCCTTCTGCCTTTCCTCCTATCTTACAAGCTTACATTTTGTGGAGCTGATCAGACTCACTGCCATCCTCTGTGTTTACATCCCCTCCCATCACCTCTTTCTTTCTCCCCTGCAACTTTTCAAATTACAGTTTCCAGCCAACCTTTAAATACTAATGGCAGGTCCTCAACTAAAGAAAGTCAATGTTGCTACCCAAATGAAATCAAGCTGACTTAAGCCAACAGTTACAACTCTTTTATCAGTTACAACGCTATTATCATCTGTAAAGTAGGTACAAAGATATATACATGCTTGGTAAGTTCTTTGAATTACATGGATAAGAAAAGTAGGCATTACTATTTTTTTTTCTGCTGTTGTTAATCATCACCATCATACTCCACCTCTAGAAGAATGGCCCAGATAAGTATCATTAGATAATGGTGAAACTAATTTGGAAAACGAACCCAACAAAAAGTCCTCATACACAGGCTTCACTTGGGATTAGTTTACTTTACATTGTATTTCTCAACTCACATAACATCGTGTTTTGCAATATTGGCTGTACCCTTTCATATCAGACAATGCCTTCTTGCCTCTTTTCTCCTGTGCATGTCAGGTGCTCACTAACTCTAGTACTGAGGGAGAAAAGCCTGCTTAGATAATTGGGTATGGGCAGCAACATTTGAAGAGTCAGCTCCTGATCTCACCTCGAAGTGGTGGTGATATTGATGCAGGACTTTTGGGAAGAGCTGTATGCTGCATCCAGGCCCTTAACCCACTGCTTGCTTACTGGGGACAGAAGGCAGCCAGGTATAGGACTCTGACCAGGGGAGTCTCCTCTTCTTAGTCACCACAGGACAAAACAAAAATGCTTTTTTTTTCATAGTAAAGGTGAGTTAGAGTCACATTCCTCTTCCACATCCTTCCTTGGAATACCATTGCTATAAATATTCCCTACTTTGAGGAAGGATTCCAGTTTTGGGAGGTAAGACAAATAATATAGTCACATAATTCTGGGACACTACCCAAAAATAGGCAGACAATGAGAACATCTATTTTTAATCCCTTGATATGTTACTTACTTTATTTTCTCCAGCACTGGCTTAATCTCTCTATTCATCAGATAAAAGGTAATTTGCAAACATTTTTTTATAATATGGAACATCAAATTATAGCCTGGAGTACAGAAAATCAAATTATTTTTTAATTTTAAAATACTTCTATTAAGAACTCAAATTATCTTGCAACATTAAATTTTTAATAAGAGTGTACAATTACAACCCCAAGTTTTAACAGAAAATAGGATTTGAGTTGCTTGATTTCTGTGACTTTTTTTTATGGTTTAAAAGTGCCTTTCTCATCTGAGAAGCCCAGTTGTAAAAAATGGTACCATGGGATGTACATTTTTCAACTCTCTCTGATGTCCAGATCCAAATCTGATCACTTTAAAAAGATTTCTTTTTCACTCCTGTTATACTCATCTGTTAGGTTCCTTGTCCACAAAGCACTTGAATTGTTCTTTGCAAGAAAGATGTTATTCAAGGCAGCTGAAGTAAAAGGATTCAATTTTCTTGCACTGTGTTGACTACTTACTATTCTGCCATTTATTTCCTCAAATATCAATCAATTGTGAAGCAACCATATGAGTCAGTTTAATCTTTGGCATCTGCAAAGCATTTACCATGTTTGTAGCCAAGCTGCAGTACTTCATGTTCTTCTTCAAAGAAGTCTCAGGTGTAAGCTGAAGGACTTGTACCACCTGAAGATTGATCAAAGCCTGTGTGGTACTTGGGGAAAAGTTTCCGAGGTGCACTCCACAGGACAGACCCTCACTGCTTTTGTTCTGCTGTTCGCAGAGGCAGTGGACCACAATTTTCTACTGGTACAACAAAGAACAAAACACCTACGCTAACTATGCTGGGAAGTCATCCCCTTCATGTTATATGCTTAACTCACCCGTCCTCTCATCCTGCTTTACGTAACAAATAAACAAGCCGGTGGTATTTTACCACTGGCAGTTTATGGAGGAAGCTCTTTTCTGCTGCAATGCAGAACATGCAAGAGCAAGCCAACAGCCTGGCCCGATGCCTCTCCGCACCCACGCCCATCACCTACATTCGTCGTCCTTGTACAGGAGTCCAAACAAGGACATGCCTGAATGCGGTGTTTAATGAGAAGGGTACAAAATGGATTCCAGCTATCCTACCACAGTTGTGAATGACTCATTAAGTCGGTCATCCCAAAGCTAGTTAACACTAAGCTAAAAGTAGGACATGTCAGAGTATGGATGTGCAGCAAGAGGATTATAAGACTTTTTCTTCTCCAGCCTTAACCTGCAAGTCATCCTATCATAATTGTGAATGTGACATTAGCACAGCTAGCCCCAAAGACAATTATACCAAGCTAAGAAAGCTAAGCTTTCCTTTCCAGACAACTGTCTATCACACTCCCAGGAAAAGCTGCATGAGACCTGTTCCCTCTCTGGTGTGTTGCACAAACATATGTGTTGCAGACAAAACTGACCTACAGCAACACCATTGCTGAAGGAGCCTCTGAGCACCGTCAGAGAGCAGAGGCTAGAGGGAACAGACAGATTTGTGTATCAAGAGATACTCCATCCTCCCCTCCTACCTTACCCAGTCCCATGCCACTCACCACCCACCTTCATGAGACACCAGAGGTCTCTTTCCAGACAAAGCAGGACCGTACTTGTCCTACCAACAGCCATGACAGCAGTGGCCCGATTAGCCTTTCAACACAGAAATCTACCATATTGGCCAGCAATGCATGAACAAGAATGTGCTTCATCTTTTGGTTTCTGGTCCACAAGGAGTAAAAAACCACAACACCTCCCCCAGACCACAAGCAGGTTTATAAAGGAGATTTTCGGTTTAGAAATATGATTGAGTTTGTCTTGCCATTCTAAACTCTCAGCTTTCTCTCTACAAAAGTCAACTACGAGCTTACCTAGAAACGACACACGAGCTGTGCCTGCTCATAAACCACCCAAATGCAGCCTTTCTGGAGCAAACAATTATAGCATTTTGATTACTGGGATGTGTCACACTCGTTCTGTGCAAATGCCCTACAGAGAAGAGCCTAAATACTTGCCAGCATCCATCTGATACACAAGGTGTGTATGCAGAATTTGCTCTTTCATTTCAGCTGGAAAGATGGTTTCCTAATGCTATTCATCAGCTCCTGAAGATTTCCAATCCCTTTGCTGTCAGGATTGCACACATTGTTCCTCCATTTAAGAGGCATATGTTAGCATCACAACTGCGCCAGCATTGCGGTAATACCAGATCCTGTGAAACAGGCTTAAAAAAAAAACCTAGAAAATGTAGGGAAAAAATATATGTAAAGATACACAGTGCAGCTCTCCTGTGGTGAGTTTATTAAGTTTTTCAAAAGCAATAGAAGATACTGGATAACAGATGGCCCAACAGTAACTACAAAGCAGTAATCTATGTGAAGGGCTCTGCTCACATCATGAGCAGTGAAAGCAAAGCACAGCTCCAGTGGTTTAAACTGAGAATTAATTCAGCTGCACGGGTCAAAACCAAGGATTATGTTCCCATTCTAATTACACCCAGTGATGTTTCACCCTCCCATCCCAC
>VZTL01073364.1:38892-84027 GCA_013400535.1 Scopus umbretta | reverse complement strand
TAAAAACTGGTAGGCTCAGAATCACCCATCTAAAATACAAACCTGTATTGTGGCTGTTGTTTGTACACAAAACACTTGATAGTTCTTGCTTTGCACAACTCTCAGGCTATATAGATGAGACAGACAAAACGTGGAGGAAAACAGCAGAGAGAGAAATAACCTCCCAGCAGGGACCTGGTGAGAAAGTAGAGTCCTCTGCATTCCCCTTATCCATAAGATAACTCTGAGTTTGAGCTTCTTTTTAGCCGGTCCCCATGAAGAGGTCTCCCCTGAGATACTTCTGCCAGCAGAGCAATACAGATAGCACTTGAGCAGAAGCCTGTTGTGTGGGGGACTGCAGCTCACAGAGGAAAACCCCTCAGCTGTCTCCTGCAAGCACCTCCAGGGTCAATCCCAAGCAATGTAATCTAGCAGTGGCTGTAAATATGCTCCCACAGAGGAGGAGGGGCAGCAGTTCTGGTCACCCTCATCAGAGCTGCACCTGCTCACCCTCACCGGCAAAATGCGGATAAAAATATTTGGCTTTTGGGTCTAACTCCCCGTGTTTCTGCCTTGCCTTGCATGGATATACTTAGTTTTGACCAACCTGAACACTTCTAAATGGCGTTATCGTTTCTTAGCTCTGGTACTATTTAATAGGAGTAGACATGTGCATCACATTTCTGTTGCAGTTCGTAGTCACACAGATTCCTCTCCTGATGGCTTTTCCCTTCCCAGGGTGACCAGCCCACCTTCCTGTAAAGTTGCATGGAACTTGGAAGCAGCTTCCTTCTCTGAATTACCTTGATTTTTCTATCCAGAAGATTTAGGCTTGTTCTTTCATGTCACAAACCAGTTATTTGTATGTCAGGGTGCGATATGGCTGTATTGAACCATGATGTCTGTTTTGTACCTGTATTGAAAGATTGGCACTGTAGCAGCATTTGTTTGAACTTGCCTGCAGGCAGCCTGTTATGCTGGAAGACGGTAAGGCTGCAGTCTGGGGCTGTTGGCTTTGATTTGGCTCTGAATTGCTGGCTCATCTCCAATAGCTTAATGGTCTTCCTGCAAAGGTACCAAAGCAAGCAGAAGGGGCAGGGAACAGAGGCTCTATTTACTTGTGGGACTCTGATCTCTGCAGGGACTGAATGTCTGCAAAATAGGAGCTCACAGACAGGCCAGCCTTAGGCAGTGCTGACCCCAAGCAAGATTTCAGTCTGGACCAGAATAATGATAATTTTGTTACAAAGCAAGCTGTCCATGCAGAGTACAGCATTGCTCCTCAGATTACATATGTGCTGAAGGAATTTCCCGTAGGATAGCACTGGTTGCTCGTCACCCCTCACCACAACCACATCAACATATCCACAGTGGCAGAAGTTAGCAGCCTATACTTAGTACTTGCTTTTAAGGCCACAATGGGAAGCTCAGCCTGTAGAGGGTCATTCAAGGTCCCTGATGTCTCTCTGAAAGAAGGATGTGCTGCGTCACCTGCACTATGGTACAGAGCTACTGCTGAAATGCTGCTGCATGATGGGGGACCACAGGATGTCCCAGGAGAATGGGTGCTGTGAACAGGGGTGTAGGGCAGATACTGTTTCTGGCTTACTGCCATGCCAAGAAACCTTGTAACTCCAAAAAAGTGAGGTGGGACCTACTGAGACTCATGACTGAGACCACTCAGTGCATGCTTTGGGGGTAGATGTGTAATGCTGGCATTGTGTCTGATGTCTCCACTCAGGGACACGGAGCTGCTGGGTCACCGTAGCTGACTGCACACGCACAGGTGAGTGTAAATGTGAGGCAAACTGTAATAGCAGTGTCCTCAGTCACCGTACGTTGGGCAACTTACTCAGGGAGGAGAGCTCTTGCAGCATGTCTGAGCCCTTAGAGGATTAGTGTGTGCTGGCGTGTTCATCCAAATCCAGACAGAGTGGGAACTTCATTCTTGTTTAGCAAAGCCCCACATCTTCACTCCCCAGGACAGTAACTAATGGCATAGCTGGTAATCTTCTGGGTCTGCATGTCAGACCTAACCTGTGTCCCAGCGTAGGGGATGTTCTGCAGAGGAGATTTGTCTGCCAAATACCAGCCTTTCAATAATAATTTTTCTTTGGTTATTTTTCACAAAGCTTCTCGTATCTTGTGACACCATGTTAGAAAGTGGGAATTAATGTTGTGCTGCCCAGCTTTTCTCCCTTTCAGCAAACACTGATTGGTTTTTGTTGGTTTTCTCCTGTCTTGGCAGGTTTATTTGTCATACATGTTTGTGATTGACTAGTACTGGTGAAAGAAGCCAGACTGACGGGCACCTCCAGCGAATCACAGTCTTTTGCTCTGCAGAAGACAGAGCAGAAAAGGCAAACCCTTCTTCCCACACAGTCCATCCCACCTGGACCTGGGTGCTCCCTCTTGGAACGAAAGTACCAATGCCTGCTGCTTGTACAGACCTGTAAAGAGCAAACCTAAAAAAAAACTACAACAGATACCATGGTTAAAGCATAAAGTAAACTTCTCCAAGAGCAAGGGAGTAGGTCAGCTTACACCAGCTCTGCATCCTGTCCCTGGCCAGGTTGCATTAGTGACTAATCCTTGAAAAGCCCCAGGTAGGGGTCGATAAGCAAATGTTATTCCCCAGGAGTGCGGCAGGGAAATTGAGCCTATGTGACTCATTCAGCCCTTGGCCTTGCTGCTGAGACTGCAGGTTGTGGAGATTTCTGTGATGGAAATGCTTCAGCAGAGCATCGCAAGCAGGGGTTTCTGAAGTGAGGCACTTAAACGCAGGCTTTGGCCCCCAGGTAAATGGTCTGATTGGAAGCCAAGGGGAGCTGTGGTGGCAAATTGCTATTCGGCTCTGCCTCATGCAGGCTGGATGTTGCGCAGCTAATGAAGCAGGACTTGTGTTGGCAAGGATAAAATCCGACTTTATGGCAATCGCCTCTTCCACAGTGCACCCCTGGGGCAGCCTGACCCCATCCATCGGACTGTCCCCTCCCAGCACAGCCAGGAGAGGTCGTGACACTGGTACCCAGCAGGGAGGTAGGGCTGTATGTGTAGTCCCTCTACTGATGCAGCTGGATCTGTGGGGCTGTTGGAGACAGCGTTGTGCAGCCAAAATAAATGGTGCTCATGTCAATAAACTTTCCAGCTGAGTTGGGGAGCCCCGGGAGGGAGTTGAATTGCTCAACGATGTCCAAGTTTTGGCTACCTCCTATCTCATTCGCCCTCTCACATTGGACTTGCATGCAGGCAGAGTTCAAGATGTCCCATACAGCACTCACCTGGGAATTTCCCAACTCTTCAACTACA
The DNA here is from genome assembly GCA_013400535.1 of Scopus umbretta. Lineage (NCBI taxonomy): Eukaryota > Metazoa > Chordata > Aves > Pelecaniformes > Scopidae > Scopus > Scopus umbretta. The sequence goes on along the minus strand of VZTL01073364.1, from coordinate 80,739 downwards.
ACTTTTTATCTGAATGACATGTTAGGATTTTTTAAAAGCTATTAAAGCTACAGGAAAGACATTATTGGATCAGCCTACCAACTGCAGGCTCTAAATCCATGTGGGCATTTTGCTGGGCTTACACACAGGATGCCAGCTGGACAAACAGGACATTTCACTGAGGCTTCCTCCACCATACGCTGCAGAGGTTTATGTGTGTCGATCACGTGCGAGGGTCTCACAGAGACAGCCAACAAGTGCAGGGCAGGTGGAAAATATCTTTGTGTACATAGTGGTGGTGTCTGCAAATGAGTAATATGCTCTGCACCAGAGCTGTGCTTGCTGAGCCAGGGGAAGCGGGGATGTTTTGTGCATCCTTCAGACACACATGGCTGCAGTGCATATGTATGTTTGTTTGCATGTAAAGCTATGTCTGTGATGTTCTCATATGTGTAAGTCTAGAGTATGTTCATTGTATGTCTGCAATGTGTTGAACGTGCTTATACAGGCTATGACAGTGCATGTGTGTGTGTGCAGCTACAGTCTGCCTGCAAATGTATCAACTGTGATGATGAATACAACTTGTGTGTGTACACAGTCAGTGCACAGGCTTTGTATCTGCATATACAAGTGTAATGACTGTTTTTTTGTGGTTGGGTGAGTGTGTGTGTGTTTGTGTGTATTCCTGGGGTATAGAGGCATCCTGCCTGTGTGTCCCTGCTGCCCCAATAATTAGTGTTTGCATGTGTGATGCTCTGTTTGTACACTCAAGCAAATTGACCTCCCTTTCCCCGCACTGTGTTTGTTTCCCTGTGGGCTGTTCATGCCTCCTCCTGTCTCCCTCTCATTTCCAGCCAGCACTGTTCTGTACCTGAGTGGGGAACACTGAGTAAATGACATAAACACCCAGTATTTTGCTGGCCTATCAGTCACTGAAAGAGCCCTGCATGGCTTTTTTGTGTTTTTGCCAGCCAGTCCTGTGCACAAAAGTAGTTGCTGCAGGAAAATCCTCTGAGAGAGAGGACTGCCAATAGTAACACCACTCCCTGGCCAAAGCCATTTCTTTTGGGAAGGCACACTTTCTCAGTCCATTGCAGAAGTCATATGCCAAGAGGAGACAGAGTTAGGAGAGACCAACTGTTCATTCCCTGCTGCAAGGCAGGATTGTCTCCATCCTAGATAGGTATGTGTTTGTAGATGTCTCAAGAAATGAAGACTTCACTTCTTCTGCACACAACTTGTCCTGGCACTTCATTATTCCTAGTGTTAGAGGTTTCCTAGCATCTAATCTGAACATCCCTCCTAGACCAGGGCTTCTTGTCCCATCTCCAGTGTCCATGGAGAATTTCTTTCTGATATGAAACAGCTTTTTAAACATTCAAAAACTATGCTCATGTCTTGGGTTTCTCTTTTCAAGGCTAAAAAGCCCCAATGTCTTTGATCTTTTCTTGTATTGTTTCCACTGCTTTCCTCTGGACAGCTGCCAAAAGGTCCATCTGTCTGCTCAAATACCCCGCACACTTTGGACACAATTTTGCATGTATCTGGAAATCCAGATTTCTGGACCATTGCATATGTTTCAAATTCAGGTCACGTTCACAGCAGTTGAGGTTTGCAGAAATGACTGGTAAAGGTGAGCCGAGAAATGCCCTGTGAGAAATCCCAAGTCTGTGGCACCTGGGTGCTTTTCTCCTCCCAATACAGGATGAGAGCTCAACAGATGGGAACAATTCATGAGGTGCACTGCTGGTTCCCAAGCATGTGGACCTGCTCTGAGTGCTGCTGAATTTCATTCCCCATTCACCTTCATGGCTGGGGCAAGCTCAGCACACTCAGCTTCCTGACTGGGACGTCCCCAGCCTCTCCACCAGACAGAGGGACACTGCCCTTCTCCATCTCCAGGTACCCACACAGTGGAGTCACTCATGGCCTCAGGATGCTCTGGGACTGAATGCCAAGCTAGCAGTCAGTCAGCAAGTTCAGGTGAACGCAAAACCCCATTATCCAGTAGGTACTCTGAAACATTGGACTGTCTGCGCCGGGGAAGGGATCTGAGATTCCACAATGAGAAGTTAGGGGGTGTGATTTTCAAGGGATGCACACCCACAGTTTCTTGCAAGACCCATTTTCATACCATGTCCTCAACAGGAGAACCCAGAAGCCACAAAATCCTTGTTAAGTACAAGGAAGTGGTGTCTGTACTATTTTCTTCTGAAGTATGAAGGATGAAAAAAGCCCCTGGTTCATAAACTCCATCCAGACTAGAAAAGCCACAGTAATGGCACAGCTCCATGCCTTCCTGGTGTATTGCTTACCCATGGGGTGCATCTTCTCCATAGGAAGTGGAGTCACCTTGCTACAACATCTCTTGGAGCTCTTGCCCACCCACTAGCATGTGCTTCAATGAGGTGTTTCTTTCAATGGAAGGAAACAAGTTCCACTAGGAATTGCAAAGCTGGTAATTTTGCCCTTTATCAGTAAGGTGTTGACCTCTTGTTTTGATTTTTTTTTTTTTAATTTTTGTGGGTTTTTTTTTTGTTCCCCTCATTCATGGATATATTAAAAAAATGAGAGAGGGAAACAAAGTGAATGAATGAAAATCCATTAAATCTAACCGTTAGCTTAAACGTTTATGCCATGTCTAACTGCCTGATCCTGCCATTACTTTCCTCTGCATCCTGCTGTACCTGCAATTCAAGAAAATTGCCTCCCAAATTGCCATCTTTAGTCTGAGATCCACGTACAACTTGGCTGTAAGCAGCGGATGGAAATGAAATGGACTAAAAATCTAATCCAGCCAGGATTTCCTTGTGTTTTTCAATAGTCCTTGCTGTCAAACCTTAGTCCTTCTTATTAAAGGTCACGTATATTAGAGAATGAGGCAGAGAGAATTACAGAAACTGATATCTTTAGCAGTGCAACTAAATAAGAAAAAAATTGATCTTTTCTTGCATCTACACATTTGCCTCTGTATACAGGCAGAGAGACCTATATGAAGTTGTGTTCGTTAGTGACATGTACACACAGAAACATTTGGCAGAAAGAACAGTCGAGTTGCACTGAGATTTGCCCTCAGAATGGGCTAAAATCCCTCTGCTTCACACTTTAGTGATCGGATTTCATCTCCTAATTTGACCTAACAGCCTCCAGAGATTAATGAAAATTTCCATGTAGGTTTTTTTTTTTTCTGTTTTCCAAGTGAAGTACTCTTCCATCCCTCTCTCCCCTAAGGAGGTTGTTAAAAAATACCTTTTTTGGAAATATGGTCCTTGTTATTCCTCCTTTATTAGGGATTTTCTAGCTAAACCACCACTGTCCTAGTTTCCAGTGAACTCACAACTTCACTCACAGATGCACACGCTAACATCTTGGCTGTTAAACTGGTCCTCAGATCATCCGCACTAAGTTCTCCAGTTCCCAAAGGGCAAACTCTTGCCTCTGTCTTTCTCTTTCTTCCCTTCTTTCCTTCTCTCAGCCTCCTTTCAGTAATCACTTATTTTTAGGACCATTAATTTGAAGGTTGCAAAACTCAAAGGCACAGAAAATAAATGCAAAAAAACCAAAACTCCTTATTGCTTTGGAGAGTGGCGGTGAGCCTAGGGAGAGATGAAGAATGGGAATGAAACACAAGGAAGGAGCAAATTTGTGGAAGAATGGTTCTGTGGAGAATCATTAACCACCAACATATCATCAGTGGCTCAGGATGTCCCTTGTTCACAAATTGCTGATGACTGGGACAGTATGATTGCCTTATTCTTCTAATCTTGTCCAGGTATCTGCTTCTGGCCATCTTTGGGAATGGGACATGAGGTCTTTGGTCTGATCCAGGTGTGATGAGAGCTGGACCTGTGGTGCTGAGCCCTGTAGGCATGCTTGTGTATGGAGTCATGGCATCTACCTGCAGGCTGCTAGCTGAGGGCACCACTCCAGGGTCATGCTTGATCTCAGCATGACTTCAGGGAGATACCTCTGGATTCACAGTCCCCTGGGGTCTGAATCACATGGTGGAGCTGACTGCCTTTCTGAAGGCAGCAAGGACAGTGGGTTTCCTAGGAATAAGCAGGATGCATCACCATTTTGGGGAAGGTCTGCAGAGCTGATAGAGAGTTTGGCATCCCACCTCCCACTCAATGACATCAACAGCAATCACCCTGTGGAAAAGGGCATGCATTGCTGAATGATCTTGCACACCACCTTGTCCTGCTTCTGCTCACCACCTCATCGTGTCCCCACTGAAAGGACAGGCACAATAAATATTCATAGTGCACTTATGGGTCTATTAAAAGCTACAGCTTTTTTTTTCTCCAAGGTAGGTTGATCTATTCTGATTATGCTAAGGGCCCACCAAATCACTCTCTCTAAATATGCCGTCGCCCTAGTGATAAATGCAGCTGCTGGAGTGGGTCCTTTCTGGCATTAATCGAATGCTTTAATGAAGTCAGCATGCTGTTCATATGCATTAAAATGCTTAGTCCCAGCCTGAAGAGGCGCAGTAACTCTCTGGCTCTTGTGCCTCTGCACCAGAGGTAAATAAAGCACTTAATGCCTGTGCTGGGGAGGGATGAATATCTATTGATTGCTGCTCATCCTTTTAGGCACCCTACCCCCCTTTTTTTAAAAGTATGAATAGTCTTTAATGCCTCCCCTCCCAGGATTACGTGGGAAAGTGAGTGGCACGGACACGTTCTGATGGCTGTTTGTTTTGTGTCATTCCTGTTGTGTGCAACAAACTGGCGCACTGACTCCAGCCTCCCAGCTCCCTTTACAGGTCATTGTCTTCCCAGTAACAAAAGGACACTCACCAGAGTTGAGGAGCCAGGAGGGAGCTGTCTGAGAAAGCAGGGAGGCACGGTGGCCCAGTGAGATGGTGGCACCATGGACACTCCGGTTCTTGATTCGTGTGTCCAGAAGGATGGTGGTGGGCTTGTACCGCGAGGGGGAAGGTGGGCTTGCTAGGGTACATGCAGGAAAGAGCCTTTCCCCGGGGAATCCTAATGGCAGTGGAATGATGCTTGGCTTCAGAAGGCCTAAGATCACTGTTGTGGTCACTGTTGTGGTCAGTAGTTTGCAAATGTGAATAAAAAACCCAGTAACAAAGGAGGTGAAGTGAATGATGGAGAGTCCATGAAGTGTGCTGTCCAGGGAGACTATAAATAGTGGGCATTATAAGGGGTAAGTAAAACTCCAACTTGAGACACCTAAGTCTCCTACGTTCAGAGGAACTGGGTATCCAAGCTCCTAGGGGGAGTCCAGACAGATATTTCTCCTACCCTGACTTAGACACTGACATCTGGTCAGCTAAATTGCTCTCAGTGGTTGCCTAAACATAAATGTCTGCTGTGTGGGTGTCTGTGTGTGAGATGGGTGCATACACATCCATTGTGGGATTTAAGCTCCTACTGCACTCCCAGTTGCATTGACAGTATTGGCCGTGGTTCAGTTCACACACAAATAGCAGTCTAGATCCCCTTGGGACCTATAGGATTCCTTCAGGCTTCCTGCTGGCCCAGAAAGGAGGGTATCCTATAGGTCCTGCACTGCATTTGCTGAGCCCTGTGTGGATGTCCTGAATATTCTGAGATATCTTAGATGGTACTAAATGTCTATGGGTAGGCAGCTGAACTGAGCTGTAGTTCCCAGAGAGCTCAAATTGCCGAGGTATAACAGCATGCAGACACCTGAATTCAGGTGACTGACATCCACCCAAGGTATTTTTCATCCCTGACTGTGAATCTCCATGTGAAGAGCTGGAAGTGCAATTCAAGCTCTTCCGTACATTCAGGCTTGCCATTAACAACAAAACCTGTGTGGATCTTTGTGGGAAGGACGCAGACAAACAACTCCCTAGGACCAAAATGACCCACCAACAAGTTTCACATAGGCTACAAAATAACAGCCGCAAGCATCACTACCAAGTATAGCTCAAAACAAAAGCTCAGGGCAAGTAGTGAGACTATAAGCATTTCCCAATGCCCAGGGCTTGGGAATGGCAAATGCCCTGGGCATCTTGCATTTGCTTGTTTCACATCCATTTTGGAACAGGAAGATACAGTCCTTAGCTGGGGAGCTGAGCCGCATGGTAAATTGTGTCCTGCACCACATCACGAGTGAATATGGTCCAAATGAACACAGACAACTTAAAGGACACTGACTATTCTCCTGCTCTTTCTCATATCTGATCTTTTTTTAAAACTTAAAATCCATTCTTTGAGACATCGAGTCTCTTCTCCCACTGGTCCTACCTTCTCTCATTCTTTTTTTTTTCCCTTTCTCTCTGTTCACCTTCATGGATGGAAACCTTATTCACTATTGCTGAAACATGCAGTCAGTTGAAAAATTGACACTGCAAAAGGACTGGTGAGCTGAGTGGATCCCCATTGTAAGAGTCGAGGAATCTTCTCCTGGACACAAAAGCTCAGAAATGCACAGTGTTTAAGGAGTTCTCTATCAAGAACAATTAAATTTTATATATTCATTCTGAGTTTATGTCAATAACTTGTGCTTGGTTAAAATACCTTTTCTGAGATGGTATCTTGTGACCTGAGGACATCAGAAGACAGAAGCTTATATGTTTCTCTTCAGTGTTTTCTCTAATCATATTTGGAATTAAAAATTGGGAGGTGTTTCCAAACCTGAATTTGACTTCAGGTTCTTGACACTGGTCACTGTCATGCCTTTCTGACTGCATTGAACAGCTTCTGAAAATCTTTACTAACAGCTATATTATCCCTGCTAAGATGTGTATGTGCTATTGCACTGTGCATCTTGATCTTGTTTTCACTAAGCTGAGGAGGGTGGGGGCAAGACTCAGACCATCTGCTTCAGTAGGTAATAAGGAAAATAAACAGAATTCATGTCCTTAGACTGGATCCAGCAATTCAGAAAACTTGCACTCCTGCTTCACCCACCCTTGGAGAGAAATTCAGCTAGTCATGTGCCAAAGGAAGCATTAATCTTCTGTGCCTGGCCCTAAGTTCCCAAGAAAGGGTCATTTGCTCTCTTCCACCGTAGGGTAATTTTTGTGTGCAGCATTCCAGGATCAGTTTCACTGACCATTCCCAAAGTTAAAACACTTTCTCTACACCTGTTCTTGTTTCTACTTATTATACCTTGCATCTTGTTTGTCTATCCAAATATCACACAATATATCAGCCATCAAAATAGGGAAGTGATGATGAATTGCTTGCCCTTTACAGACTCTCAATTTTCCCCATTTCTCTGCTTTGCAGAGATAGCATGTTATGCTGTGAGTACTTCCTACATACCCTGTCCCAAGATACTTTGCTTCTTCCTGTAGGAGAACACTCTCTGTTAAAACAGGCCCAGCTCTCCAGCTCTGAATAGGTGTCCTGTCCTTGCAAGTGCTGACCACCTTGCTAATCTTTGTGTCAACCAATAGCTTCATTAACAGCAATTTTGGTTTTCCTCCCAGATTATGGATGACAAGAGACAGTCATGCCAGACTTGCTACCAACTCCTACAGACCTTGTCTCCTCAGAAACACCCCCATCTGCCCTTGATGCCTCATAAACACCTACTTTTTAGGAGATCGCTTAGCAGTTCCTAATCTATTTAAGGAGTGTTTCATGGACATTGCATCACACTAATTTTTTAATCAAACTGTCATGAGCTGCAAAGTCAAAGCTGTATAGAAGTCTAAATATATTATATCTAGGTAGTCACCTTTATCGTACCAACTTTTTATCTTATCAAAGAGTGTTTGACAAGTCCTATTTCCTATGAGTCTTTGTTAACTGGCCCTAATTATGTTCCCACGTTTTAATTCTGTATTGATTGAATCCTGTATTAGTTTTTCCTTATTGTGATGAGATTATGTCAGATTTGCCACCCTATGGCTGATTGGGTTAGACCACTTTCTCTTTTCTAATGCTGGCACATAACGAGAGCTCTCCAACTCCTCTGGAATTTCCCTAGTGCTCCAGGAGTTATCCAAGACTGATGTCAAGGGGTCAGAAATTTCCTCAGCCAGTTCTAGGAAGACTCTTGGCTGCAAGTTTGCAGATCCTGTTCATATAAAATGTGTTTATCCCTAGAAGAAGTTGCTTAACTTCCTTCTTGGTTGCTAGTAGAGTGGAAAGTATTTCGACATCCTTGTGTGATATAAACACATCCTCTTCTTTCTTTCCAAACTCAGAGCAAACATATTTATTGAATGTTTCTGCCATCTCTAAATCATTATTCACATTTTTTCTGTCTCCACATGGTTGGCCCTTGACATCGCTGGCATTTTTCTTTTTCATAATTATCCTAGAATACTCCTTCCTGTTCAGTAATTTGGATCTTTCCTTGCCATCTTTACCTTCTCCTTTCTATTTTCTGTACTTCCTATCCTAAAGTTTATACTGATTTGCATTTCTACTTCATGTCCTTGTTTTACTTTGCTACTCTAGGGCTAATTGCTACTTTCATGTCAATACTGAACTAAAATGTGTGTTTGGCCGAAATTTTCCTGTTCTTTTTCTTATGAAATCATAGGTTTTAGGCCCTTGTACATACATACATACAGACTATATATATACATAGGTGTATATACATATACATATGTATGTATACACATTTTTCCCCTGCTCTGTTAAGATCATACTTTGCCTCAGATTTGGGAAACTGTTTTTGGAAGTCACAGCACACATCTTTTAGAGGGAAATTGTTCTTATTAGGTGTCATGAGCAAGAGTCCAAGGAACAGAACCACTTGGGTAGTCGATGCACCCCAGCAGGCGCTTTGCTGTACTGTCTAAGGGCTTTTACACTTTGTAGAGATGGGTGTGGCTGAAAGCAACTGGTCGGGAGCAGGAAAAGATGTCCGCACAGGATAACTGGACATATAAATGCTCATGTTTCCTTGCTTATCCCACCTTCCTCAAAGTGACCTCCAGGCTTACAGGAAGTCTTGAGTCTAAGGCACTCCTGTCAGGGTCATAGATATTTTATAGCAGTTCTCAGGACAGTTCTGCTGATATGTAACATTTGCTGTTGACTGAACACATCCATTTCATAAGATTCATTTGGAACCCATATCTGCGTGACCAGGAACTCCACAAGTTTGAATATCATTGCAAGGAGAGGAGACAGCTAGGTAGCTGCAGGGAAAAGCTCTTCTACATTAGCAACACATGATACACAAGATGGATTTTGTTAGTCTAAGTCCTGCTTGAAGGCTGCTTAACTCAATTTGTTGAATGATTCAAAATGACCCTGGGTGTTGATAATACTGGCTCCTATGAGGTTTGCTATGAATTCAAACTTCATATAGCTAATATGACTTTACCCTACTTGGCAGTCTGAGTGAGTGCTATTCAATAATGACAGTAAGTTTGGTTTGTTTGTAGCCTCTCCATGTTCTCTAAGGTCCGTAAGGATGCCAGAAGATGCTTTATCAAGCTTCAAGCTGAAGGAATGTAAGAAACCTTTGGCAAAGTGAGAGGAAGTTGTAGGTGAAATAACTGGTGTAAAGCAGGTAGTGGCTGTCAAACACACTCTTAGAATTGTTGCAGGCAAAGTTCAGTACATGGAAGGAATAAAACCCAGTCAGCTCAGCAGTAGTCAATGAGTCTGAAATGGATGGTTCAAGTCGTGGTTAATTTATTCAAATTGGCTTTCCATCTTGGTGTGATAGACAGCTATGATATGCCTATCCCCCTTCGACATTTTAAATAGTTCTCACAATAATGTGTCAAATTGAGTTTCACCACTAGTAATAATGCAGAACATTGACCTGTGACATTTGAAAATAAATGACGGGAGCACAAATGCACTCCTTCCCAAGCAATCACGCTTTTCATACAGGTGGAACATTTTTGTTCCAACAACCATTTTGTTCCAACCATAGCACCCAACTTGTGTCAATCACACTGAAGATTCAAAGAGCTTCACTTGTTCAAAACAAACAGAAGGGAGCAATTCCTCTCACAACATATAATTAAGCTGCTGAACTCTTTGCCTCAGAATGCTGTGGACAGTAAGAGTTTACATGAGTTTAAAAGGTGACTGGACAAATTCATGGAGGAGTATGCTACCGCAGGCTATTAAGCACAATGTCCTCACCTGCCTCAGGGTGTCTGTGTGATAGAAACTGCTGGACCCTGGCAGAGTACTTGGGGGAAATATCACTATATCCTTGCCATGTTCTTATACTTTCTGTGTAGGCATCTGCTGCTGGCCACTGCCAGAGTTAGGACAGTGTTAAAATGGACCTTTTGTCTGACTGAGTGCACCCATCCTTATATTCTTAATCAAATCCAATGGAAATGCCTGACCATGATTAAAATGGGCTTGGGAATGGGCTGAGGGTACCTACAAGTTTGGCATGGCAGCTCTCCATCAGAGAGTGTGTCACAAGAGCTGATGTATCACTCGGTGCAAAACCACATAAACAAGAAAACAAATGTCCTTCTTGGTCTGGGATTTCATAGCTGAGCTTGCACTCTCCTTGGCAGACACGATCTTAATGGTGAACGAACTTCAGGGTAGACTGCATTTGATACAAGATAGCAGTCATTATTCAAGCTGACATTGACAAAATGACAGAGTAGTAAAATAATGGCACATTCTTTGATATTGCCTTCAGGGTCAGGATACTCACTGTTATAGGATGCTTTATCGATTAGTTTTGCCATTTTTAGAGCCCAGACAAGATGTCAGGAGGAAGTTGCAACTGGAGAATAACAAGAACTAAAGGATTTAGCATTGGTTCATGGCCTTCATGGGGTGTGGACACACAGGTTTCTTATGGTCTCTGAGCAAATGATGTGAAACTTGTGTACCTCCCAGATGATGATGCCACGGATAGAAGGTGCTTTAATAGCCAGCAACTTTCTTGTTGCTGATCTCATAATTTTAGTCCTGTGAGCTCCCAAGAATACTGCATACAGGGATGGATTTCATTTTGGGGCCCACAGTGACACAAAAGAGCAGCTCTGATTTCATAGCTGCATGCATTCCTCTGAAGAATGAAGGTTTATGCAAAGTCTTGGTGCACAAGGAAAAATGCCAAGCCAAATGTATTTTTAGCTGTTCAGCCAGCTGGGTTTCTTGTGTCTGTATGAATTCACTGCTTTTCCCTTCAAGGATGATCAGAAACATCACTCTTGCAAAAGTTCTGAGTAAAATATCTGTAAAAATTGGTGAACCCAAAGGTGCTGTGAAACTCCCAGACTTTCTTTGGAGCCCATCCAGCAATGGCAGAAATGCTTCAGTTTTATGGTTATTCCCTCTGAGGAGATGACGTATCCAAGGAGTTGCACTTTAGTGAACTTTTCATGTTTTATGTACAGTCTGTTTTCTCAAGCACCAGCTAGAGAGGACCAGCACTGTCCATGCAGCTAGCCAGGACAGAGTCTGATACATCCATACAGACATTACTGATGTAAGGCACTGATGGGAACAGGCTGAGTAGCGTAGCTAAATGTTGAAGTAAATGGCACAAAGTAAATATTCAAAGTAAAATACAGAGGCTAAAACCTTCTAGTCAACACCTTCATAAACACACACCAAGCTGCAAGCTCTATTTAAGCCCAACTCCATAAACATCCTGGCACTCTGTGTCCTTTTCAACAGTTCATTAATTAAAGACAGATGACATTTGGTTTTGATCATTATTTATTTTTCACAATTTGATGCAGTCAATGACAAGGCATAAAGAGCCATCCTTTTCTAACAAACACAGCGGAGGTACCAGAGGGAGATATATGAGTGAATTAAATTCTTTGTTAGGCTTTTTTTAAGGTGCTCCTGTGGGGCTTGAAGTCTAGTCTGGAGAAGCAGTAAATTATTTCAACTGAAGAGCTGGCTCCAAATTTCAGACTGTTTAGATAGCAAAAAGCTGAATTAAAGTACCAAGCAGCTTTAATCCAGGTATTTTTCAGAGGTCTGGGGGATAGGTTCACTCGGGCTTGCTGGGCACAGGTATGGTCAGTGTGACCAAATTATTTCCAGGACATGAACAGCATGTACAAACAAACTGGCTACTTCGGACAAATTGTTTCCATACTGTTCTGTGAAATGCAGAGGTGATACACCGCAAGCAAGAGATGCCAAATGGCAGGGAGGTGTGTTCCATTGTTCGAATCAAACTACATGATCACAAGGTGATCTGGGATCAGGACTCAGGGAATTCACTCCAACACAACCACCACCAGATTCAACAAGGTCAGGAGGGCCCCTGGCTCTGCTGGACCAGAACAAGCTTCCGGATAGCCATGAGGTTCCCAGATGTGACAAAGTCACTGAAAGAAACCGTGAGGCACAGCAAGCAGAGCTGACATTCCGTGTGCGTGGAAAACCCAGCTTAGCAGGGCTATCGACTTTCAAGTCTCACTAAGGCTGGGTGTTTTGCACATTTCCTTGGCTGGGCAACCATTAAGAAAATGGATTTTTCGACCATGATACAAATGAAGCCCAAGGAAATCTATTCTGAATAGTCTATCTGGTGTCTTTTTTGGTGCCTTCCCATCAGCCAGCACTGATACGAATACAGGTTCTGTGTGGGGAAAGTAAGAATGATCCAGACAGGAAAAAGCTTTATTTGTCCTTGATTTTGCACACTTTGCAGGCCTGTCTGCAGAGTTCAAGCAGGGATGTGTACAGGTCTGGAGTGTTGACCCCAGCCAACTTAATCCTTTGCTTTATTGTATCAGCTTTGGCAGAAACAGACTATCTGAAGCACTTCAGCCTACTCCCGGTCAAAAGCCGAGCACAGCAGATCAAAGCAGGACAGACACTGTCTGTTGTTTGCCAAGAAGGCCAGGTGGCAGAAAGCTTCTCACATGTCAGCAGGCACTAGGAGAACTTTGGGAAATTTTTATAGGCAGCTGACGTCTTTGTGGAGATCTCAGGCTGCAGCTTCAAGAGTTCACTGCACCTTCAAGCACAGCTGCAGAGGAGTCAGGGTGCATGCAGCTGGGTGGGATACAGGGCTGAGCAGCGGTGCACGCATTTTCCTGGAGTGGGTCAAGGCAGAGATGACAACCAAGGGCTAGTTAGGAGCAGAGGCAGATGCAAGACAGAAATAGGAGTCCTTGTACCCATAATAATCAGCTTTGTCCTTCTTGAAATCACAAACAAGTGTTTAATGCGAAACTTGTCCTTTGCTCTGGGTTGCTTTGGTGGTCTGGAATAGACTCCAGGAATTGCATCCAGTCAGCCGTCTGTTCCTACGCTTAGCTTGCAAGTAGATGATGCCCCAAATCTTAGTGGAATTTAAATGGAAAAAGGGCAAAAAGGCTAATCTAGGGAGGGAGCCAGGAAGACATTTAGAAGCGGGAACATTAATGCAAAATTACTGTTCCAAATAGCACTTCCAGTCTCCTCCCTAGGACCAAGGATTAAATGGGACAGAGAGCTGCTGTGATTTGGCTTCTGCTCTTCATATGTTGAATTTTATTTTCCTATTTCATNGAGGAGAGGAGAGGAGAGGAGAGGAACCCTCAGTGTGGGGAGACATGAAGCTGGGGGAGATTGTGTTTCAGAAAAGCAGGCAGCGTGGCTGCTTCATCCTGTTCCTTAAGCCAAGGACTCCCAGCTTCTGCTCAGCTGCAGAAATACCTCACTCTTCAAAGCCAATATTTTTGTGATCCTTTTCTTGTTCCTTTACCTTCCTGTCCTCACTGGAAGACTCCATAAAACATCTCCTGATTTGCCTCAGCCCGCCACAAAGGTTTCTGGACATTTCAAGATGGAGACATGATTCCTTCTAGTCTTCCCTAGGAGATGAGCACTTTGGTGGGGAGAAACTCCTGCTCTCTGGTGTGGTTGGGCAACCCTTGGCAGCCTCCTGGAGGTCCAGAGACCAGGCTGTTGATACCAGGGGCTGACACTTGCAGGCTACGTATCCTCATGTACCCCACACCTGTAACTTCTGCCCCCAGAGCAACGATCTAAGTGTTTTCCAGGGTTGCAGAGTGAGTGCCCAATACAGCAGCAAAGGGGACCAAGAGGACATTTCAGGGCCTGATCTAAACATTCAGTGTCCTGAAGAGAAGTATCCCTGTCCCCAGAGAGCCTCAGTTTGCAAAATGATCTTTCCCAGCCATGCTGGAGTTGGCTGAGCTTGGAGAAAGGAGAAAAGAGCTTTTCCCCAGCAGGAGCATGTCCAGCTGTTTTCCTTGCCTTGGAAAACTAAACAAGAGCTTTGATCAAAGCCGCTTGGCATGAGCATCCATCCCTGCCTCTGAAATGCAGTTTTGCCTTGCCGACTCAGAGAGACAAAATGCTGGAGGCTAGAAAGAGTCATTGCAGTGTGTGAGGCATGTCCTGCCCCTCACTCTGGCCAGGTGAGCAGAGGGCCAGGCACCAGGAGTTTGCACCTGAAATGCTTGAGCCGATGCATCTCCTGTGCAGGCTGGGCGCAGACAGCTCTGGGGTTGCCAGCTCGAGCAGTGGCAGGAGGGACTGTGGGTACTGTCCTCATGAGGCTGCAGGGACAGATGCTGTCTGACTCTTTGCAAAGGGCTCCGACCCTGCAGGTCAACCAGAACTGGAGAAACACTGGCATTTCCCCAGCAATCTCTCTGCCATTTTGCTTTGTGGAATGGGGATGGGAACAGTGGCAATGCTGCCCTGAGTGATACACAGATGCCCTGAATATTAATGCCAAAATATTAATCTTCCCATTTCTCTCCCCCTATCCTTCACACTCATGGTGGCCCACAGAGTGCTGTTGACTGGTGCTGTGAGCCTGGATTGAGTACCTCCAGGAAATGAAAGCAAAAGCCCACTTGTCCAATCCTCATGCCCCTGGATGCGTTTGCTGCCCACCTATCAGTGTGGTCCTTCCCCAGGACTAGGACCTGCCTAGCAGAAAGACAGTAGGAATCAGCTCCCAGACCAGCACAGTTCCAGTCCTCACCCCCTCACACAGCATCAACTGAGGAGTGCTGCAGCAAGAACGTGTGTGTCCTGCAAGTCACTTGCAGCAGTGGCCTTGGGTCCCAGGGGGTCACTGAGTGGGAAGGGCTCCTGATGCCTGCTCCCTGGCTGTCCCTTGACAAACCATCATGGCATGGCATACAAGGGTGTGCAGATTCACCACTCACACAGTCTTGCAGGTCACAGGGATGTCAGAACAGGTGAGCAGATCAGTCTTGATCCTGTGCAAAGGACATGCTGACCAAGTATGTAATAAGACAGGCAAAACACTTCTTCCCCATTAGCTCTTGTCTTGTCCTCCAGGCCTCATTTCACACAGCTCTAAAGAGCTGGTGTAACCCCTCACAAGCCCCTCAAGGTCTGTTCAAACTCTGAAATTTCCCCAGGCTGGCAGTCTGCCCCTGTATACTGCAGAGCGCCAAAAAGCTGTACCTGCTCTCCTCTAGCTGAGCAGCCTGCTCATTTCCCACAGCAAGGCACAGTTTCCTGGGGAAAGGAGCTGCAAGAAAAGGCTGCTGGGTTACAGAGGCCAGTGTTAAGGCCACAGCCGTCTCTTCCAGCACCAATGTTGGTGCCCAGAAGATTTGACAGTTTCCGCAGAAGATTTCCACATTTCCACCGATCCCCTTGGGTCAAGCCTGGCTGAGCATCCCACAGTGTGTGCAGGAGGCTGGAGCGGGCAGATCAGGGGGATGCAGGGACCATGTTTATAGCCACAGAGACACAGGACATTTCCTCTGCTGGTGTGAGGTTGTCCTGGGTGTGTGCACGCATGTGCGTGTGCACAGGGGCAAATCCATTGTTTACGCCGGGAGTCATCTCAGCCACACCAAGCAGTGCAGCCTGACAAGCTCCATCTGCTTTCTCTCCTGCCACCTGGATGGTGAACCTCAGCTCTGCCCCAGAGCAAGGGACGTCTTTCAGAACAGGAGAAGTCTTGTTAGCGTCCAGCACACTCTCATGCCCTCAGCTAGGAATCCAGGCAAAGGATTTTAGACAAGACCAGCATTTTTTTTTTTTGCCATGAGAGATTCACTCATCGAGGATGGACAGAGATCCATGAGATTCTTTTCATGGGTGGTTCCGAACAGCTGTGACAGGGAAACAACCTTCAAGTGCTCTCAGCCTGGCTGCATCTGAACAAGTGTCCTGGAGGCCTGATTTACTTTCTAATCCATCTACCTAGGTATTTCAAATGCATTGCCACTGCAGCATCTTGGTCTCAGTTTATCTCCATATCCTATTGCATATTCCCAAAAGATGTTGAATAATGTGTCTCCGATATTACTTTTTAAGTAACCTTAATTGTCTGATTTTGATTTGTGTTTAAATTGCACTTTTCCCTGCAACCTGAGAGGCATCAGAATTATACACGTAGCACTTCGTTGGAAAAGATTTTTGTGTGCTCATTTGGCGGAGGACTCCTGTTGGAGGGCATATGCACGAGGGGGCAGAGCTAAAGCTTCTGGGGGAAGATCAACTTCTGAATTTCCTGAGGTTTATGAGATTAAAACCTCACATTTAATGTTGCATTGAAAGAGAGCTGTCAGGTTCTATTTCACAGAAGATGTTGTTTTTGTGAAAAGTGCTTTTTACAAAACATATGACCAAGGTAATTGTCTGGGGTTTGAGGGGGGGAGAGGAGGGCGGGCAGAGAGAGAGTTATTCCAGGGAAAGCATGTCTTTTGAACAGCTCTAGCCTGAAGAATTTGGAACCCTCAGTTAATGCATGAAAATGAAGCTGACTTCACAGAGCGGCGATGTTGACTCTTCTGTTTTCTTTGCCGGGGGGAAGGAAGCAAAGGGAAGCAGGCTGCTCGGAGGGGACCATGATGCAGTACCTCATCATGAGCCTTAGACACCTCTTGTGGCTCCAGACTCACCTGAAGCTGAGCTGAAACACCACAACCCAACTGGCAAAGGCCTGTTTGCAAATGCGTGCATTTAATGAGCAACACACTTTGTTCATTACATGCCTTCATTTTAAATCATAAAAAATTTCATGAAGGCTTTTCCTTTCCAAACATATGTAGATTGGTCGCTCTCCTTTAAGGTGGCTTTTGTGTTCACAGCAGAGAGAAATGCTCAGCCAGGCTGAAGCTCAGGGCTGACATCAGTGGGAGCTTTTGTTAATTGAATTACTGTTTTGTGGCAGAATGTTTTAAAAATAAGCGGAAATGTCCCACATACTTTTTTGGCTGAGAGATCAAATGTATCTAAAGGAATTCAATAATATTCCTACATCTGTGAGTCCTGCCTCTCCCTGGAGAAANTGTGATTTGGCTTCTGCGCTTCATATGTTGAATTTTATTTTCCTATTTCATTTTTTATTGTCTTTTTTTCTTTTTCATTTGGGAAGTGACCCAAGAAACTGTGTTTCCCACATAGCCTTTTCAAAGGAAATTTGATGCTGCAACAAGGACCCTGGGGGAAATACTTTGGGAAAACAGCACCAGCTCTGTCNTGGCAGAATGTTTTAAAAATAAGCGGAAATGTCCCACATACTTTTTTGGCTGAGAGATCAAATGTATCTAAAGGAATTCAATAATATTCCTACATCTGTGAGTCCTGCCTCTCCCTGGAGAAAAAAAAGTCAAATTCAGTCTCCACCATTGT
This sequence comes from Scopus umbretta, assembly GCA_013400535.1. Classification (NCBI taxonomy): domain Eukaryota; kingdom Metazoa; phylum Chordata; class Aves; order Pelecaniformes; family Scopidae; genus Scopus; species Scopus umbretta. The sequence goes on along the minus strand of VZTL01073364.1, from coordinate 63,259 downwards.
TTGTGTTCATTATATTCCCTTATCGTCTTTTTGGCTCGTGGGCAGCGGGGACGGGGGGGGGAAACTAGCAGAGTTCCTCAGGCCTCAGATGGAAACATATAGAGTCATATGCATATCACAAGAGCAGGGAGGACAGTATCAGAAAAAAAGACTCCTCCACTATTCATCTGAATAAGAGCCATGATTTGCTTTGAAGGCATTCGACTCCCCCATTGCTTGCTTTGCTTGTGAATACTTATTGCGGCAGAATCGAGGCTGAAAAGGTGTAGGTAAAAAAGGAAAGCATGAGGTGAGATTCTTTGAACCTGCATTCGCATGCAGAGCTGCATGTGGATATGAATTTTCAGGCAAGTGTATCTTCAGATACGTATTGGCAGGCAAATCCCAAAGCAAGTACTTGCACTTATATGAACTGATGAGGATTTATCTAAGAATTTGCTGGCAAAAGAATACTCATGTGAGCATTTTTTCAGAGATACTCTAGCAGGGAAATACTTGTTCACAGGCTTGTCCACAAATGCATTAGCTGCAAATTCATATGTAAATACTGGTGCTACAATCCCTCCATGTATGCCTGGGTGAGGGAATATGTGTGCATGTATAGATGAGCAAGGAAGCAACAAGAAAATACGAAAGCAAATATGAAATGAGAGGAAAATGGTGTTTGATACTCATACAACTGAAGTTGGGTACTCATGCAACGGCTGTGAGTGTGGACAACCTGGGATGCTGGTGTGATCACATTTGCAACAGGGCCTTCCTGTGACAGATGTTGATGCATATTGGCCATGCAGTCAAACATTAACACATACCCATTTTCCTGGCCAATGTTCAGGCAATCAGGTATTAACTGGTGATTTTATGGTGGCGCAGGAAAACAAGAACTGGCAGGATTGGGGTGACCAACCCTTGGCTAGCTGCTTGGGAATCTTTCATAAGTCTTCCTTGAGAGAAGGGAGAACAAAGTCACACAGCTCAAACCCAGAAGAGAAACAGCCTTAACTCAGATCTGTTATAGAGTAAGAGTTATAGAGAAAGAACCCAGGTGGAACCAGCTTGCCAACTCCTGATGTTGAGATGTCAAAGCAGAAAACAGGAATGGCATTGGATCCCTCTGGATACATTTGATCTCTTCCACCAGAAAAATTATGTTGGACATTTCAGCTTATTTTTAAAACATTCTGCCACTAAACAGTAATTTGAAGAGCTAGAACTCCCTCTGACATCAGCTCTCAACTTCAGCGTCAGGTCAAGTTTTATTTAAGCCACCTTAAATGGACATTGCCAAGCTGGAAAGAAAAATAATTCTATGAAACATCTGATACTTAAAAAGCAAAGAGTTTTTTCTGACAGAGGCAGTGCTCACCCCATCCCCCAAGAGCAGACACTCCTGCACCACTGTCTTGCAGAGTGGGATTTATCAAGAGAAATAAGGAGGTGAATCCCCTCTGTCAGAAGGCTCCATTGCAGGAAGACCACATGAGCCAGTGCCAGGCTTTCCACTGATCATAACAGGCTTCAGGCAACTGCAAATAGTTCAGCACTGGGCACTACTTGTTGCTGATTTAAAGCCTATGGCATCCTGTGTACCTGCAGAGGGAAGTGAGCCATGCAATGGCAGAAGAACCAGCATGGCCCTGATACACATCCTCCATGATCACCTCCATGCTCCTGCTCCTAAGCCCATGGAAAATAATGCAATTACAACTCTAAACTAAAGTGTGTTTGAAAGGTGCATTTGTTTAGACATGTGCTCTGACGGACTGAGTTTGTGTAACGCTGGCTGTGTGTGCTCCTCTCTCTTGCCTATGCTCCCTCATTAACAAGTGCCATGCTCTAGCAGATTAATGATCTACTGGTAGGCACTGGAGAGGTGCTTTAGTGTGGATTTATCCCACTAAGCTGTAGAGAATTCACTGAGGCAGATAAACGGGGAGCAGAATTGCTGGTGCAATGGGAATGACACTTCCAGGTGGCCAGCAGGTCTTTGCAAGGCTGCATCCCTGGAGAGAGTGACAAACTCACATTGCAACTTTCAGGGTCAGCTTCTAGCAGAGGCACACAAAACCAGTTAATGAAGAGTTTGGCTGCAAGTACCTTGTTCCAGCTGGATTTCTGAACCTGAACCCCTTGGAGATGAGATTCCCACCACTGTCCACACCACGGCTGCACAACCACCTTCTCTGCCTGCTGATTGCTGTTGAGACAGGTGCTGGCTCATGGCTGGGGTTGGCTCCCACTGTTCTCTGTGAGCAGGTAGCTGGCTCAGAGTTGTGTGCAGGCTCCCTGGTTTCCCTACAGCTGCCTTTTCCTCTTCAAGAGGAGTCTCAGACATGGGCAAGTGGGAATGTCTGTGCTGTGCGGAGGTACTGAAACAGCAGGGTGTGAATTGCCCCTCCTGCCCTGCTCTCATCAAAGAATTCTTCTAATCCTGCTCACCTGAGTAGTCCTTATGCAATTCTTACACTCTAAGACCTCTGGGATGAGTAGGAAAATGAGTCTCTTATGTGGGTCTAAAGGTGTTGTGACAATCCATTACCTGTGTTACAACAGCAGGGTCTTTTACAGGATGTTTTTAACATCCCAAAGCCCAGTTTCCTTTGCAAAGGAGCCATTGATTCCACTGTCCTGGTTTTAAAAGCAGGGAAAACAGGACACAAAGGGGGAAAGAAAAGCTTTTGTTCAGCACAGTGCAGCAAGTCGGCAGCAGAGCAAGGGAGACACACAGCTCTCAGAGCATGAAGTGCTGCTCCCACTTTGTGTTTGCTAGGTGTGTATGGCTAATGTTAAATGAGTTTGTTGGGGGTCATGGCTGTCTTGCCCCATATGCTGTGCAAGCTCAAGGAAGGCATTCCCTCTGCCTATACTAGCTACCGGCTTCACTACTTTCATGTCTGTGCTAGCATGGGGGAAAGCCAGTCTCTGGAAATGGGGAAGAACAAAGGTTAGTACAAGGAGGACAGAGGAATTCGCTCTTACATCTTTGGAGAGAGCTTTGCATTGTTTGTACCACAGAACAGCTCACAATGGTTATCAGAAGACCCTCTAGATTTGATCAGAGATTATAGCAAGCATCAGCAGTGTCCTGCTGCCATGCAGCCATCCAACCCCCAGCAGGCCTGTGGATGACAGGTCTCACGGTGCCAAGTCCTCTGTGGCTCTTTAATGTGAGGGTTCTCCACTGCCATGATCTGGTTCATGAAGCAACTTCTTACCCATCTGGGACAGCAATATGTGCTGCTTATCCTTACAGAGTCACCTATTGCCACTAACCTTGTAGGAATTCAACATTTCTGAGAGCTTTATACCTGTGTCTGATTTGGATTTAGATAAAGTTAGCCAAAGCACTTGAAAGACAGATAAACAGACCCTGCTTTGTTTCCTTAGGAAATCAGAATAAAAGCTCCATGCTAAACACATGTTTCTTTGAAGAATTGTTCCATCTCTCCTCATACACAGTCCATTTGCAGGTTGTCAGCCCTTATCACACTTCAGGTTTGACAGGGATTCAGTTGTGCAAATAGGAGCTGAAGAAAGTGAAGGCTGAAGCAAAGCATGGGAGGAGTACAGAGAGCTTGTCTGAATGACAACCTACCCCATCTAAGCTGCCTTACATCTGCAGACACCCAGTTCATTAGGGCTCCCAGAGCCACATAAATTTAGGATCCGGGTGGGATCCACTACACAGCATACCCTCTGCACAACAAGCACCCCTTTGCTCCTCACTTAATCCTGGAAACATCTGTCTGGGCATGTGCTGGGGTCTCTCATGGGTGGAGGATCCACCTTTCACCTCACCTGCATTTAATAGATCACTTACTTTCTTATGCGAATTCATGTAGCTTTAACTTCCAACAGAGATGCTTTCTTATAGCTTTCAGTGGTAGATTAAAGATCTCTTTGGTACTCATAGCTTCTTCTAAAAGTGTTTAGACACTATTATCCAGTCACCTCTTCATCTCCTTTTTGATCTGCTGAATAGGTTTGGTGATTTAAATCTCTCACTCCAAGACATTTTTGTCCATTGCTTAAACTATTCTTTGCTTTTCTCTGTTCTCTTTGAACTTTTCCATGTCCTTTTTAAAATGTGGGGACCAGAACTGGGATTTAGAGGCTCAGTTACAAATGGTTACAAACCATTTTCCCTGTCTTGGGAAAACTGTCGAGGTTTTGTCGTGTTTTCCTGTCTCCACTAAGGAGAGATGTCAAAACCTTGATAAATGCAGCGACATCATGACCCCAGAAAAAATTGATTCGGAGCAAAGTAAATATTTCATATTGACCTTTTTTTACAACATTTTAGGAAACATTTTGGTTTTCAATTTCTTATTTTTTAATTTTTCTCTTGCTTGCTCAGTTTCTTGAGGTACAAAGTAATTTTGAAGAAAAAAGAACTTGCAGCCCTGAAAAGCTCTTGGAAAAAATTGGTTTGACCATGAAGATTTTTACCTCCCCAATCTTTTTTTTCAAAATGACAAATGCACCAATTCACCACTCCCCTGCCAAATGTTTTGCTTTTAATTAACCACCATTCAGGAAATCACTCTCTTTGCTCTGGCTTCTCACATTTCCCTCATCAATACAGAGATGAGCTGCTCTAGCTGACCCTGTCCTGAGCCCAGGGTTTGGACTAGGTGATCTCCAGAGGTCTCTTCCAACCTCAGCAATTCCGAGTTAGCAGGTCACTTAGCAGCCTAGAGCAAATCTCTTTTAATTATGGCCAATTACATTCACATTTCATGTGAACAGGCACAAGGGAGATCAGGTTGTGCTTCAGTTTAGCCTGTCTGTTCCCAAACTGTAGAAAAGAAACTGAACCGTGGGGGCTTTTGGACTGGGTTGCAATGTGGGGGTGTACAGTATGCCCAGGCTCATTGTGAATGGGGAAGGGTAAACTGGCATCCACTTGCTCAGTTGGTGAGCAGAGACTGATTAAACTGCAATATACAAGCCCACGTCATTGTGTTTCCCGCAACCTCAGGCTCTTGCTTCTGATGGGAACACTATCAGGAATCAGTGGATCAGTGAGTCAGAAGAGACCCTGGCCCTGAGGATGGCATGACAGTGAAGAGGACAGGGGTAAAAGATATTTGATGCTATGCATGGATTTGACAGCCTTTTACCCAGCATATGTGCAGCACATGCATTTATCAAATGGGAGCTTTCAGAGAAAGCAAATGGGATGGTTTGAGTTCTCCTTTTCCCCACGTCTCACTAGGCTTCAAGTGCTTTATTGCTATCTTTGAACAGGACCATAAAAGTGGAAGGATTAGACCCCAGCCATCCACTCTCATGCCAATAGCCTTGTTGAAGTCAAAGGGGCTGTTGGGTGATGGGGTCTCAGTGCAGACTGCTGGCTTGGTCTCTGTGTCATGGAAAAATTCCAGCTGGATAATTGCATCCTGCCTCAATAAATTCTCCCTGGAAATGCGCTTGGATGCAGCATCTTCTCTCCCTGCCTCTCTTCATCAACGGTGGGGAACAGATCTAGGCAGTGAAGCAGCTGTTTTGTGCTGTCTCCAGAGGTGGCTGCATTCCAGTTGCAGGCAAATGATCTCTGTGCTCATCAAGTTCACCAAATTGCTAGGAGGGTTGCAGCAGGGAGGGATGTGAAAATGAGTGCTACTGGGCAGAAGGGCTCTGAGGTGACACAGAATCACTCTCCTCTGAGCTGCTGCCCTGTTTGTAGCCCTAAAGCCAGATTGCTCTGCCCTGGGACGTCAGCTTGAAACGCAAACAGAGAAGTGCAATGGGTTGACATTTGCATCGCTCTCATCTGAGCCCTTCAGCACAAGGCAAATATTTGTTGGTGATATTGATATCATCTTAGAACCACAGAAAAGAGGCCTGGCAAAGGCATATTACATCATGTGTTCCCAGTACTGGGGCAAGATATTTTCCTGCAGGAGCATTTCTCTAGGCTTTATCCAGTCCTGTTTCAAGAATCCAGAGGACCGTTCACCACAGGGAAGGATAGGCATGTTGATGGCTTGGATGTCTGGGAGGCAGTCTGGCTGGAGAACCTATTGGGATAAAGCCTCAACCAAATGAGCAAGTGACGCCCAAAGTATAAGATAATAATAGAATAATTTCTCTTATGTCTTTTAACACTTATTTTTATCCCAAGCCTGGTTTCTTAGTGCCTATGACTTGGCATAAAAACAGGGCAGGGAGAAGAGCAGTGCCTGAAGACAGACAGGTAGATTTTGTGGAGAACTGGACGCTGCCACTTCCCCATGGGCATCAAGTCCTGCTGGAGTCCTGTGCTGCAGGTTGTTCCCATGTTAGTCCTGCTTGCATGGAAAAGCTGCATGTGGTAGGACTGGCTGGAAGAGGGAGAGGGCAATGGGGATAGGAATGGGTGCTTCCTGGATCTGGCATTGGAATAACCCTCCTCCTCACATGTTGTCTTCATCTATCTCCCTGCTTTCCTGCAGTTCTGCTTTCCATCTCTTTCCAGCACATGCGTGCACATGGTAAAGCAGCCCCTGCACCACCTCACCTTTCCCCACATGCCTACAGGAGTGCAGAGGGCAAACACACCTTTCCTATCATCAGATGTGAATGTGCACCCCCTCCACACACCCCATGTGAAAACAGCCAGCCAGGCTCCCTGAATGTGAGCTTGGGGAGTTATAAAAAGGTAGATGTGTTTTTCAGGAACACGAGCAGCCCAGCTGAGCAGAACTTCAAGGGGGCCACTTCTCGCTCCCTTTCGTTTCCACTCCAAAGAGCGCGTGAATGATGTCCGGAGGGAACTAGCTCGCCAAGAAAAATGCAGCTGAACTGCCGTCGTAAGGGCTGTGTGCTTCATGCCATAAAACCGGAGTGGAAGAGCCGTGTGAGAAGCTAAGACCCTCACGCACAGGCCATAATGTTCTTTTCTGCTTTGAAGTGGATTTAGGGCTGGCTCAGCCTCTCTGGGGGCTGCAGGCTGCTGCTTATCCATGCAGCCTAGCAGCAGCAATAAGCAGCTGAATGTCCTCAAGCCTCCTTTATACAGAAAGCAGAGAACACCCCACATCCCTCTTCCTCCAAAGCAGCAGCTGCAATCAAGGAATCACAGGGTAGATTGCCACAAAACATCCACACCCCTCTCTCTGGCATATTTTGAACCTGACCTCTCCCTTTCTGAGGTCTGTTAAGGACCGCCTCATTTTGACCCCATCTTTCTGGCGAGGAATGCCTTGCAGGGCACCTTGGATGGGACCTGGGTACTCTGTGGCCTCACCACAACCTGTCTCCAGGAAGAGGTCTTCTGGACAGCATCCCCCAGGTTCTTGCTTACAGCTGAAGAAAGGTGGGTGGCTGTCTGGTTCCCCTGGGATTGCCGTGCTTTACTTGCCTTATAACATCCCTCCATTTTTCCTGAATATAGAGCAATCCTGGGCTTTTTTATTCTCCTCCCTTCCCTTTTAAAAGACATGGGTGTTCAGCAGTAGAGGAACACAGGCCAACTTTTTTCTCAAGATAGCAATCAACAAGGTCCATCACCAGTTGCCAGCCATCTGTTATCTGACTAGACTTGTCCAGCTGCCCTGGTGTCTCATGGCAGAGAGCAAGAGCTCTGGTCAAGGCAGGTGCTGCTCACAATGACTGCTCCAAACTCTCTGCTCTAGCCATTGAGCATCTTTGCCAGGATAGTCCACAGGAGCTGGTCACAGAGCAAGAAGCCCCAGCAGTGGGACACAGTGGCACAGCTTATCCATTGTGACATTTCTTCCTCACCTCTTATCTCTCCCCATCAGTGGCTGGTTATGCCTGGCCAGGGTAGAGGTATAAACCCCACCTCATCTGAAAACTCACCTATAGGCAAAGGAGATTTTGGAGGTAATACAGCTCTGATTGTGTTACTTGCTTCATTGCAAGCTACTGCTTCACAGCTGCCTCACATGGGGTGTTCACCACAGCACACACTGACGATAGAAAAAGACCATCCAGGGCTCAGAAGCTAAAACTTGCTTTGGCCATGGAAGCCAGTTGCATATTCCTACAGCCCTCCTAGGGGGCTGCAAGAACAAGTAGCTACTAATGTGTGACTTTTCTCCACCAGATGCAGGTACCTGAGATCAGCATCTAATTTGCACTTGTCATCTGGGATATCTCTTGTTTGTGGAACACCTTCTGATGCAGATTCACCCTGTCTAACACTCTTGTATGAAGAAGGAATTATATTCCTCATTCCCTGGAGGCACTTGTTTCTCTCCACTGGCTGTGAAAGGAACAGAGAGCAGCTATAGCATAGATCAGAACCATAGCATTAACACAGCCAGAAATAGGTGGGATGAGTCCTACCTTCTGTGTCAGGTGGGAGGTCATCCCTGTATCATGCTGCATGCCCTTTCTCACTGTTTGTCTATAAAAGCAGATTTCTGATGGTTCTGGTACAGTCAGATCTCAAGACTTATAGTAGTGCATTTACAGTATAGAGAAACTCCCAGGTGTCTGGATGACAGAGAAAGAGGAGACAAAACATTTTTTTCAATAATCTTTCTAGGATATAAGGTTATTAAATTTGTGGCGGGTCTCAGTGTTACTCAAATCCCCCACATATGCCCTGATAATCCCTCCTGCAATAGGGAATGGCTGGATATGACTTGTACCCACCCCTCAGCCACTACGGTTTACAGCCTACCATTTCATTAATGTCCACCCAGGCTCACTTCAGCTAGTAGTTTACGTATCTTACCTTTCCTACTATGGCTGAGGAGACCTGTGAAAAAATCTGCTTTAACCATTGAAGCTAAATCTGCTGCCAGTCTAGAGGAGTCTTCATGCGTGCTTTACGTCCTTCACAACGGAAGGCCTGGTGCTCAGCTCAGCACGGCAAGCACAGGCTGCCTGCAAGCCAGGCAGCTGAAGCAGAAGTGCTGGCACTCATGCTCATGACCTTCTTTACAATCAGATCTGCTAGAGACTTCTTGCTTTATTAATGAGAGCAGAGATTCTTAAGAACAATTAAAAGAGTTGCCGTAGGCACAGACACTGCATGTGCAGACGTGTAGCGGTCCTTCAGGTACTGTGCAGAGATTAAGGAAAGGCTGATAAAGTCAATGCCCAGGAAACACTTCTTCACTCAATTACAGTAGTTTAAAATAATGCTGAAATCTTGGTTCACCACGATTCTCCAAATATACCTACCATAGTTCATGTCTCAAATGCATGTATTAGATACATTCAGATGGGCTGATAACAGACTTGGGGAATGACCTCACGTTGAACTGCAGGGAAACGAAATTGTTTCCCCATTAATATCTCTGCAAAATAAATGTCAACTGGAAAAACAGTTTCTATGTAATCAATCTTGGTTCATAGACACTAGGCTCTGACAATTCCTCTCATGGAAAGGAATATATTTCCCATAGATCTGTAGTGTTTCATACATTATAGCTTTCATAATAGCAAAAGCCAGTGCTTGGGTTACACTGAGCTTTTCTTTCTAACCCTTTGGTTTCACATGATCATAATTCTCTGAAAAATTTCTCTGTTCAGACTAAAACTTTCACACTTTGTATAGGGCAAGAAATGATGATTTTTCTTTCACTGAAGAAAATCCTTTTAGCTATCTTTGATTTATTGGAATGTGTGTAGGGGAGAATTACACTTTTATGGCTTTTTAAAATGTATTTTTCTTCTTGGCAACTAACAAGGCTAGAAAAGCCCTTTTCCTAACCTACTTGGCATTTTCCTTCCCAAGAAGCTGAGCTTTTGTTGGGGGTGGGCTGGGGAAATCATGTACAAGAAAAACAGCAATTGAAGGATCACCTCCCAGCATGCTTAGCTGAGCTATACTGGGATTTTAGGGAAAAGGGGAAGAGAAGTGTTTAGATTTATTTCTTGCAAGACAATGTCATGTACAGAATCTGCTGCTGAGCCTAGCACTGATTTTAGTTGGTGACTGGGTTAAGGACAGGAATGTGTGGCTGAGTGACATCAAATGCAGAAGGAAGGTGCATTTCTACTCGCAGTCTCACCAGGTTGTGTGATTTGGATTCTGAAGACATTCACTTTTCCTGGTTTTCTTCTAAAAAAGCTCCAGCTCTGAGGCTCAAATGATATGGGGTAATCTCATGTGTCATTGCAAAGAAAGCGCTTTCTCAACTTCACCTTTATGCAGAAAAGTGTGAAAGCACGGTTTGGCAAGGCTCCAAGATTTCTCTGATCTCACATCCCGAGTCTGGTTCCCACCTTCCTCTTTGGCCTTTCCTGGCCACCCATGGCAGAGGCAAGTGATTGCTAAATTACTGGCCAAGTGGCCCTTGAGGAAGGGTCTTTCCCTGCTGCAACCCCATGACACGGCTCCTGCAGCGTCACATGCCCTGAGCATGCTGCTCTCATCCCTGACCTACTGTGATGGAGAGGTGGAATCAGGCACACTCGAATGAAAACACCTGCAAGACCTGTGAAATATTGAGGTGAATGAAAGAACCTCATGTTTTCAATAAAGAACTATTTTTAACCAGTGTCGTGTTGCCCATGAGGACTGGCCAATGCATTTGAGCACCAGACACTGCAAACTCCATGAGCTTGCTCATATCCAAGGGGCAGCAGAATACAAGACAAATGCAAACAGCTGCACTGTGCTTTCTTCTACTCTGATTTTGCCTTACTAACAGGAAGTAAGAGACTGTTATGCAAAATGACTCTGTTAATGTGACAATAGGATTATATATCGATTCAATGAAAAGTGGCAGGAAGCCGAGAGGTTGATCCCATCACAGCCACATTCATTTGTAGCTCCTAACTGTTGTGTTATCTGCCTCCAGTCTTGGTAACTGTTGCAGCTAATTCTTGCAGAGTTTCATCAAAACTCCAGGAATCTTAGCTGAAAAGCAAATTTCTCGCCACCTCTGGAATTTTTAAAGCACATAGGGACTTGAGCGCCACATATTATTGCCTTGCTTTCTGACCTGTGCAATGCAGGTTGTTCTGTTGATCTAGCCTTTTTTCACATTTCTTATATACATTCTACGTATTCCCCGGATCAGTTCAGAGACAGGATTCATCCTACTACTTCAGAGCCTTTCCCTCTGAGATTTCTGTTTTCTATGCAAGAAAATTCTAGATGGCATTTGCAAACTATTGTAACTAGATCCAGGCATTGCCCTATTGAGTGCAGTTGGCTACCCCACAGAGATCCCTTCACATCATAATATTTGTCCTCAGAAATTTAATTGTAGACCTGTTGTTATTGCCTACTGCTATTTGAATTTAAACCAAAGCTGGTGGCGATTGCTTGATCTCAGACTGTTTTCTGCAACATGTTCTTTAACAAAATAATTTATTACTTACCAAAAATCAGATCTCAACCAACATCATGCCACTAATATCTCAAAGTATTTGGAAAAAAATCTGCCATCTGCCTATTCTCAGCAATCTTGACTGGCTTCAACAGTTGGGCTGGAAAAATCTATTAAAAGGATTAAGTGATGCATTGCTCATGGGCTGTCAGTTGAATCCCTCCAGCCTTGAGACCATATATCACATTGACTTCAACTGGAGGGCAGTCTGGGATTATATGGCCATTAGTAAACATTTTGGAGGAAGACATGACACTATAGCTGGCAGATAAACCCTACAGTTTTCCCATGGATGCCTAAAGCATGAAATGTAAAGACCTTCCTAAAATGTGTTGTCCCTAAGATTGAAAACTGTTGGTGTTTTATTACCTGTACAAATAACCCTGGACAAACCAACAGCCCATCAGCCAGGTTTTAGATCCTGCTGAGCTGCTGCTTTCAGTGTCTTCTTTTGCCAGGGAGCTGTACAGCTCAATGTCCTTGTCCTACAGATCATGCAGCACCTGACCCTAAAGCTGTGGGGCAATTCACAGGGTTAATGGTAAACTGACCTGGGATCATACACTGTATGTTTAAAATACAGGCAAAGAGACTGGTTGTCAGGAAATGTAGAGTCTACAGTCAGGTAGGAACATATTTTAAGACTATAACATTTTGTATTAAAAGTATATTTACAATATAATAAGACAGGCTGTATATTTCAAAGATCAATGAGAAGGGACCAGTTTTGATGATTTTTGAAGTCTATCTCCTGGGCTGTCGCATATATTCGAAGAATGCCTGCTATACATTTAGATCAACCCCCATCCCGAATAGAGGGGAACGCGGCTCTCTCCCCATATGGGGCTAATCTCCGGGAAGGCGGCGCGAGCACATGGTACCAATTCCTGCACACTTTCGTCCCTTAACTCAGTCCTGAAGGCAGGGAGCTGAGATGGGGGCAGGGGTAAAAGCCTGGTGTCACCCATTTATCTTTCCAGAGAGGGGTGCCTGCTGCTCAGGGGTGATCTGTTTTGCTTTGCTCCCATTGCAGGGGAGAAATATGAGGGGACTAATCACAGGGAGTGATGCCTCAGGACAGGAGTGGCTCCTGATGGAAATGCAGAAATTGCAGCTCCCTCCCACTTTCTGGGGTAACAGCGAAAAGGCAAGTTGAACCCCAAATGAGCTGCCACCTCTCTCTACAGCTCTTTTGCAGCTGCATCCTGCATACCCAATTGCATGGCTAAACAAATATGTTGTACACAAACAGTAAGTTCGCTGGGAGAAGTCTGTCTTTCGGGCAGCAGGTCACCTACTATTGGAGGTGCCCTTTCAGCCCAGAGTGGTCAGACTGAGCCCACGGGAGCCAGCCAGGAGTGGTACACTACACACACAGGCTGCAGGTGTGAGAAGCAGCCTGTTACTGTTTGTGCTAGAGGATGGGTAAAGAAACATCCCTTAAGGCAGGAGGGAAGCTGCAGTGGTGATGGCACTGGGAGGCCTGGCTGAGAACAGAAAACTTTTTTGGGGAAAGAAAAATCCAGATTTTTCAACAACACATTATTTCCTGGAAGTTTCCAAAAGCTGTTACAACATTTTTTTCTTTGCAGTGCCACATCAATAAAGTCAATCCCAGTTTAGCCAGTCTTGAAATTTTTTCAGTTTCCTCATGTTCTTTTCTTTCACATGGAAGAAAAAAAGTAGAAACAGGGAAAGAGTGATAGTATGAGGAGGGTAGTGGAAGAAGTAGCACTAATGCCCCCAAACTTGAAAAACTACCATTTTCAAGGGAACATAAAAACTAGGGGAGTAGGTGGGAAGCAAATCTCTTCCTTAAAATTTTGAAACAGTAAATACTGCTACCTATAATTTTTTTCAAACTTTGTTAATTTTTACTCTCCTAGTTGCATTAGAGGAAAAGAGTGTTGTGGTTTAACTCCAGTTGGCAACTAAGCACCACACAGTTTCTTGCTCACCCTCCCCCCACAAGNCCAGCTGAAACCAGGACAAAGAGTTTCTAGGGAAATCCATGGTGAGATGAGAGAGTTAGAGCTGTGAAGCGTAGAGGAATTGCTTGCCTTCCTTAAGGCACCTACATGCAGACATTGTCTAAGCCAGTTGAGTGAGGATCCTGTTCTGGCTGCGTTCATCCCTCTGCACAGACTGACCCATGCCCTCTGATGGTCTACATAGAAATGTCTGTGCCTCTAGGTGAGGGGCTAGGATCTGCTGAGAGAAAATCAGCCCAATCCCTCTTCTGCTACAACAGGGAGTTTTACCGCAGGAGTACGCATTTTTGGTGCAGAGGTTTCTATTCACCTGAGGTGTCTTACCCATGCATTTCAGAAGGAAAAGAGTTATTCCTTAGCAATGCTAGATAGTCTCACCTCCCGTTAGACATTAAAAGTGAATGGTCTTACTTAGAGCTCGAGTCTTTTATGCAGCAAGAGCAGAGATGTTGGCTTATTGAGAGGACATCCCACCACCCTTGGAGGAATTGGCTCTGCACTTGGAGGAGCTGCTGGACCCCAAATCTGGGTGACAGCTCACATTCACACCAGTAATTTTTAGATGCATAGCAGGAGAGAAGACTCCTATTCTGTGTTAATGGTGGCTATACAGTCTCAAGGATGTGGAATAAAATCTGGGTACCACTGTTGGTACAAATGAGGGATGCCTAGCTCCATGTCCTTGTCTCTGTACAGTTCTGGAGCATCTCGGGTACCTCAGAGTGGCCCTGTTTCTCAGGGCTTTCCATCCCTCCCAGGGCCCATCGAGTCCCTGCAGTGAAGCAGCCTCAAGCACAGACTCTATCCCACTCCCTGTCCATGCCACAGCAACTGCTGTCAGGTCTCAAACTCTTCAAGCAGCTTTGTCAAACTTTAATTATGTGACTACAATCTGTCCAAGAATTTTATGACATTAATAAGAATGTTCCTAATTAGCATTTATTGTTTATATTATTGAAATTCCAAATTACACGACCAATTGATTTTTCCCCATTGCCCTCATTAAGTCACAGTGAAATGCATTTTAAAATAGATTGGCATTTAATTCCTTTAGAAAGCGCTGATTAGATCAAGGGGCTGTTTCACTGCATTTGGTTGCATGAAGTCACGTTAGGTTTTAATTTCTCCTTGTTAGTAAGAAGCTGAGTCACTGACTGAGTTACTCTTCCCCTGCCACACAGGCACCTAGTGGAAAAATCCCTGCCATGGCTTAGGCCAGGACTTTGGAATAAATGAAAGCAAAACAAGTGTCTCCAGACAGCGGATTCAATGTGAGATGAAATACAAAGCTCAACTGAGTGTTGAAAGTGTTCAACCTGTTTTATGAGCTGACAGGATGGGGAAGAAACCTGGAATTATTAAGGGGTGTTTTGCTAAGTATATGGACTCTGGTCTTTTCCTGTCTTCTTAAGGAAGTGTCTCTCTGTGCCTGCTGCCTGTCCCTAGTCCTCTGCTCTCCATCAGCTAGACACACCTCTGGTCTGCCATGCAGAGCCATGAAAACTCAAGGCATGGATAGTCCTGAGGACCAGCAACCAGATCATAACTCCAGTTGAGGCACAGGTTTCTCACACGGCTTCACCAAATCACTTGGTCCTCATTAACTTAAGTTTGCTCTCTGTATAATGGCATAACAGTATGTCCCCATCCCATCCATACATTTTATAGGACTGAAAATACGTGGTTACATAAGAACCTTCATAGTTTCATAAATATTAAAGCCAGCTTTCCCATAAGCTTGTTGCACCCCATGAGGCCAAGTTGTGTGGTCTTGGGGATGTATCTTCTTGGCCTCCTTGCAGATCCTGAAACGTAGTCAGAGCAATGTCTCAGGCTGCTGTATGAATTGCTCTTTCTCATATTTCCTGGGTGACACTCAGGTACCTCTGCAGACAGTGGAGTGTCCAGGAGACTGTGCTGCAGTATGGGATGAAGAGATGCTACAGTCTCCTGTCCTGGCTAGGACCTGGTCAGCAAATTCATCAGGGTCCTGTCTACATACCATGGGAGGAATTCTCTTCCAGATCATGAGTCTGATATCAGTGTAATTGAGCATCATGGCAAGGAATGTGCTTCAAAGAAGTCCCTCCTCTTTCATTGCCCTGCGTGTCCTCCTACATCCAATAACTCATACAAAGACAGGAGAAACAAATCTGAATTTATCCAGACAAGTGTGCTGAAGGGAGAAAATACCCTCCTGCCCAGTTGATGCTCAGAGTTTTTGTCCTAGATGTGCACAGCAATTGGCACAATCCTATGCTGGGCTGTGATTGCGTCTGTGCTGGAATAGCTGTGTGCACAGGTTGGTGGCAGTGCTCTGCAGGGCACCAGGGTGGATATGTCCTTATAGATGCACCATTGCATGAGGCAAGGAGATACCCTGGTACATCAGCTTGTAATGCCAAAGGGAGAAACATGTAAGGATGAAAGTGGGTCGGCACGTGGAATGAGAGGGATGTTGCAGGACACTTTCCTTCTGTGCTCTGTTTTACAGGACTTTGCTCCAAAGTGGGAGCATTGTGAGCACTTCCCAACCCCTCTCCTGCAAAGGGACACAACCCCTCCCTCAGGACTGGCTGTTCTCAAAGCTCCTTTCAGAGTTGTTGCAGGTTTTCCTTCCCTTGCATGGGGGTGATCCTCTTGTTTTTCATTATAAAATCCAAATTAAAATTTGCCAAAATGTTCCTTCAGGAATGCCACTTGCTGTGCCAGAATCTGTCTGCAGCTGTGTGTGTTGGTGGTGTGTGTGGGGTTATGTGCATGGGGCTGGCAATGCAAGGCACTGGTCCCATGCTGATGTCATCATCTGCTCCTGTAAAAGTGGTGAAGAGAACACAAATGGCAATAAAAACGTCTGATGCTGGGGCTCTTCTCATGCTGGTTTTAATGTGAAGTAAGACAAAACACAGTGTTTATCTTTACTTTTATGCAAACTTTTTTTTTGACAAAATCATAGAATCATAGAATTATTTAGATTGGAAAAGACCTTTAAGATCTCATGTCCAATGGTTAACCTAGCATTGCCAAGTCCACCACTAAACCGTGTCCCTAAGCACCACATCTACATGTCTTTTAAATACCTCCAGGGATGGGGACTGAACCACTTCCCTGGGCAGCCTGTTCCAAGGCTTGACAACCCTTTCAGTGAAGAAATTTTTGCTAACATCCAATCTAAACCTCCCCTGGTGCAACTTGAGACCATTTCCTCTCATCCTATCGCTTGTTACTTGGGAGAAGAGATCAACACCCTCCTCCCCACACCCTCCTGTCAGGAATTGGAGAGAGCAATAAGGTTTCCCCTCAGCCTCCTTTTCTCCAGGCTAAACAACCCCAAATCCCTCAGTCATTCCTCATCAGACTTGTGCTCCAGACCCTTCACCAGTTTCCTTGCCCTTCTCTGGACGCGCTCCAGCACTTCAATGCCTTTCTTGTAGTGAGGGCCCCAAAACTGAAGACAATATTTGAGGTACAAACTGTTATTTTTGTTAGGAAAAAAGGTTTATTTCCTATTTTGTCAAAGTGTTCTTTTCAACAAAATGTGCAGGTACTCCAAATAGGGTGAGGAACACTCTGCTGAAAATTCTGCCAAAAACAAAAAAAATGTTTTGCTGTCCACCATACTTGCTCACATGGAAAGAAAACACAATTCTCCACACCTCCACCAGTGGCATCTGGCCACCAGTGGAATCTGTGAGTAAAAGCAGAAATTGTCATGCACTTTCACTGTTTCCTTTTTTTCACATAGCAGTGCCAGCAAAGTTGAAATCTTTTTCACCACCTAGCTTGCTAAAGTCTGGGGTAGACCTGGCCTTGGAAGCTGGTGGTGCAGTGCCAGCTCACCTGCATGAGGAACTAATCCTACATCTCCATCCCTGCCCCAAACTGCATCCAGCAAGTCCTGGATCATAGAATCATAGAAGAATTAAGGTTGGAAAAGAACTTTAAGATTATCAAGCCCAACAGTTAACTCAACCCCTCCATGCCTACTAAACCATGTCCCAACATGCCACATCTACACACTTTTTGAACACCTCCAGGGATGGTGACTCCACCCCCTCCCTGGGCAGCCTGTTCCAATGCTTCACCACTCTTTCAGTAAAGAATTTTTTCCTAATACCAAATCTAACCCTCCCCTGGAGCAACTTGAGGCCATTTCCTCTCATCCTATCACTACTTAGTTGGGAGAAGAGACCAACCTCCTTTCAGGTAGTTGTAGAGAGCGCTAAGGTCTCCCCTCAGGCTCCTCTTCTCCAGACTANAGCCAGTTTTTTACTCAGCGAAGAATATACCCTCCTAAGCCATGACCCACCAGCTTCTCCAGGAGAATGCTGTGGGAGACGGTGTCAAAGGCTTTACTAAAGTCCGGGTAGGTAATATCCACAGCCTTTCCCTCATCGACTAGGTAAGTCACCGGATCACAGGAGGAGATCAGGTTGGTCAAGCAGGACTTGCCTTTCATGAACCCATGCTGGCTGGGCGTGATCCCCTGGTTGACCACAAATGCCTGTTGAGCACACTCAAGATGAACAGCTCAATAATCTTCCCCGGCACCGAGGTCAGCCTGACAGGCCTGGATGGATTGCTGGATATGTACTGCTGGCCAAAACAGCTGTAAGTCCTTCAACACAGTTTTTTTTACAGCACAAATTGACCAGAGAGCCTGGGCTCTGGCTTGGGCTGGGGCTGCAGTGGTCAGTGCTGCAGTGGTCAGTGCTGCAGGAGTCATGCTGCAGTGGTTTGTTGAACGGAGGATATAGGGGTGGTAACAGCAGCGGGAGCAATTTTTAGCCCTCTGATAGCACTTCAAGACCTACCAAGGTACAGAAAAAGGTAGGTTTAGGATCTCACTTTGTAGAGGGGGAAACTGAGTCATGGAGCAATGGAGCATTTGCTCTGGAGATTTTCCAGAGCTGGGAAGGAATCCAAGTATCCTGACTGTCGAGCCCTTGACCCAGACACCACCCCACACTGCCTCTTTATTAAGCATCCTCTAAGATGTCTTAAAAAAGTCTTACAGAAAGGCTCTCTTGTTCTCTTGCAAGCTCTATATTAGCATCTGAAACACCCGTGCTAAATTTGAGGAGGGAGGGGAAGGCAAAAACGCATGAGTAGCTACTTTGATTAGGTAATAAAGTATCAATTTATTTTTTATAAATACAGAGAAAATTCAAACCAGCTGGAACTTGCAGTACCTCTTTGCACGCCACATCTCTAGCAAAATTTCCTCTGATTCCCTGGGATCTACCCTATGCATTTTCATGCTTGAGGTTTCACGGACACTCTCTTTGCTGTCTCTCTGCTGGTCAGCCAGCCACATAAGAAGGTGAGGAGCTGGGAGACTTTTACAACAGTTTTCACTGATTTTTTCCCCTCTTGAATGCTACGGGTTTTTTCCACAAGGGTTGCGCAGCCCATGGCACCTGGAGCTTAGGGAGAGCCAGTTATTTCTCTGACAGCTCAGAGACTTGTGTTGCTGCTGGCACTGTGAGCGCCAGTGACTTGCAAAGGATGCTTGTGGAAGAAAGGCTGGACTCAGTGTGTGCATGCTTGGAAGCATACATGTGTGGGTGTGCAAGCCCACATGCATGTATCTCTTGGGCATCTGCTTCTGTCATCATGTTTGTGTCTGAACATCTACTTCTGTCACCCAACATGTCCTGCATAGAGAAACAGAAAGCCTGGGGCTGTGAGGAAGAACAAGCTGTATAGAGGCAGGAGAATAGTCCTGAGGCTGCAGAGAGGGTGGGAATGATCCATAGCCATTGGACAGGAAAGAAGAAACAGGTTTCAACTGCAGGAAGGGGATTTCAGGCAAGATACAAGTAAATCAAAGTGACAAGAATTAAGTGTTTGCTGGCTGTCTGGAGAGAAGTAGGCTTGCTATTTTGGGGAATCTTCGAGAACAACATGTCTGGCAGGGAGGGTTGGAGAAAGACTAGTTTTGCGGAGGGAGATGACTGATGGCTCTCTACATCCTTTTCTGCCCTCTCAGCTGTGACCCCATATCCCATAAACTACAGCAGGAACTGAGTTGCTGTAGTGCTGGTGGGAAGCAAAACTTCCAAGTGCAGCTTGAAGGCAATCCTCACTGTACCATTTCCCCAATGCCCCAGGGCTTGTGCTTGATTAGGTGAAAAATTGTTGAACCGAGATGTTCCAAACCCCCTAGACTCCAACCCAGACAAATGGCATCTTCCAATAAAGCGTGTTTTAATCATGACACTCAGGAGTGACTCCCATCTTCATGTTGATAAAAGCAAAGGTAGATTAGCACAAAGTAGAAAGATCCTGTTACTGGAGGGGGTTTCCACTGGTGTCTCTGAGTGCTCAGGACTGATCCTACAAAGGGGATGCAGATGTGGGGCCCTGGTGCAGTGCTGCATTTCTCCAATCCCTGGTGCACAGCACCTTGTATCCGTAAGATCGCGTTTGTATCTTTCCCTTTTTGTAATTTTTTTCTTATAGGAGAGCTATATTTTGCAACATGCTGAACTCCACAAACAAACCAGGATTCTATTTTAGACTCCAAATTGATGTATCCAACTGGCAAGGAAATTAGCATGAATTAATTAGAGGGAAGATGAAAGACTTCAGTAAGCAGCATTATGAGCAACAGCCTTTATTAAAGCTCCACAATACATTCTCCTCTTATCATAGGGTATAGCATGCAATGAATACTAGATCTGAGCAAACCACTGACTGGGGCTGACAGAATGGTACTGGTGCTTAACTACCAGCTCCCTTGGTTAGGAAACCTTTCGCTTTGGTTGCCAGAGGCAGTTTCATACCCTGACACCGTCCTCTAGCCACCCTCTCCTGCATGGCTCCATTCGGCTCTGGAGCCTCTCACAGACATTTAGCCTCATACAAACAAGGCCCTGTTCAGCTCAGCTGGTAAAGAGGTTAACAATCTGATAAGTAATAGCTTAGCTGGCAAACAATTCATCACATCAACAGAAGCATTTAAGGAGGAGAAAAGGGAGGCAGCTGGCAAGCTGAAACTAGAGAAATTAGCCACCGTGAGGTGTTAGTAAGGCAACACTGGGAATTTGCAAGGGTATGTGCCTCTCCTCTCCATCCTCTCGTGCAGCACAGGCACTGGACTCTCTGTTTCCCAGAGTTTCAGCTCCGACTGGCAACCTGTGTCACTTCAGAGCTCTGACTTCTGGCTTTTTTTCAGCATCCTGGAAGGGCACAAGGACACACCCGCTGAGCTAACGAAGTTTGGGGCAGTTAATTAGTGCAGAGCTCAGTGCCCTGTAACCCTGCCCTCAGCTCATCATGTTATTTCTAGAAGATGGATAAAGCATGTGTTACACTTGGGCCCTCCAGGACAGCAGCTGATTTTAATGAGCGATCACGTACTTTTACCCCTGTAGATTTAAAGGAATCACTTGGCTCCTCTGCAGTGCCCTCCTTTGCCTCCTCTTCCTCCTCCTGCTCTTTAATTGCTCCTTTCTACCCCCCACTGCTCCCTCAAACCAATCAACTCCCTTCAGTCTTCTGATACATGTTATATATTTCTCCTTATTTGGGTTTATGCTGTTAACTATTTGGTCTTTGAATTCCCTCTTGGCCCTCAAGTTTCCACCATAAATGTGATAAGTTACAACATCTGTTCTGCCAGGGCTGGACTTCCACTCTCAAAAGATTGTTATTTTGCTTAAAAAAGCCCCAAAGCGCTGCAACTCACTGCTCTCGGTGCTTCTTCCTCCATTTTCATGAGAGCACCACAACCCCCTGCAAAAACACCTCTGTGGCCACAGGAATGCAACGAAATTACACCCTTTGAGCGAAACTTTCTTCAGTTTGGTGTGAGGAGCACATTTTGAAACTTTGTGTCAAATTTGCTATTAATTTCAGGGGAGAAAAGATGCTGCTTCAGTCAGAAATAAGCCCTTCTTACAGGCACTAAAATTGCATTTTGACATTTTCCACATGAAAACTGGATTATTTTTTTTTTCTTTACAACGATTGCATTAGGAAATACTGGGAAGCTCTAAAAGGAAACAAGAGGCTTTCTTTGAGCCAGAAGAATGATTTTCACCTTTTAATTTCACCCAAAGTTTTACTTCTGGGGCAAAACCAATTTTCAACTGTGTTGTTAAAGCAAGCTTAAAAAAAAAAAAAAAAAAAGAAGAAAAAAATGTTTTGTTTGTCCAAGCCCAGTTCTGAGCCTAGCTTCTCTTAAGTAATTATTTGCTGGCAGGGATTTTGCGTGTTAACCAGCAGCATGGCCTCACTGGGTGAGGTGCTAGAGGACTTCTGTGTGCTGGGAAACACCTCAAGGAATGAAGCAAGATGGAGTGACCCCAAATGCTGTAGAAAAGATGAAGAGAGCAAACATCTTCCTTCAGTTCACAAAGCTGGACGGCAGCAAAAAGCGTGGTGCTTTGCCTGCCTGCCACCAGCATAGAGGCAACCTGGTCAACCTGAGGCTTGGAAAACTGTGTTACCATTGTGCACAGGCTGACAGTGGAGAAACAAGTCTGAAGATCATGCCAGGAGTGATGGAGAGCTGGTCCCAGTGGGTGCCGGTGTCCTGGTGGGGTGGCCACGTGTGGTGTGGGCTCCCTGCTTAGTCCGTGTGCTGCTCCTGAGCTTGCAGAGCTAGCACAACTGCTCTTGCCTGTTGCATCCTCAAAGGGCAAACCTTGTCTTCAGGGAAGTTCATGGCAGTGAAAGGCATTTGACTGGCAGTCACGGAGCTCAGCATTTTCTCTCTCTGCCTAGTAAAGGATGGGCAAGTTTTGTACTCCCTGCCTCTTTTAGCAGAGCTCAGTGTGGGCTAGGAGGATTATCTGGGGCAGCTGGAGAGTCAGATGCTGACCTGGGTTCGGTATCTTGGCTCTCACCACAGAGGTCATCCCAAAGAGTGGGGAAGCAGTTGTGTGAGAACCTGGGGGAAGTTCAGTGATTTTAAGAGGTTTTCCATTCCAGAAAGGAACAAAAGCCAGGGAGATTTAACTGTCTTCTTGAAGAAAAACAGCAGGGGAAAAAGAAAAGATGTGGGGATGACTCAAAGGGTTCTGCTTCAGTTTCTGCTTTTTTCATTTTTCATTTGGTTTTACAATGCATTTCCCTTTTTGCAACAGGTGAAGAAGTCATCTTGAAACATTGCGCTCCAGAAAGACCTGAATGAAGCATTTCAACCTTATCAAAGTGCTCATCCTCTTTTTTTTTTCCTTTCTTTTTTTTCCCTTCAAAACAAGTTTTGTCCCAAAGGCAATACTTTTAAATGAAACACTTTGCTTTGAGCTTTTCCGCTGGACTATTGTTCCAGTGGAAGGAAGTTGCACCGTTTGGGAGGAGGTCTGGCATGGTGTCAGTGCCCGCACCACTGAGAAGGGGGCTACAATCCCTTCCTGCTGGTTGGGAATCACATGAGACAGGACCATAAGACCACAGTGAGTCAAATCAAAAATCCCTCTAAATAATCTCTCCAAGCACTACAAGGTCCTCAAGGGTGTGTATCAAACCAGGACCAATGCATCATGATTTTTCCTGAGAACCATCTTCAAGCTTGCAACAAAACACCACTCCAGTATTAATGAGTTTCTGATGAATTATTCCCCTGTGAAATGATCCAGGTGTTTTTTATAACCCTTATAAACTTTTACCAACCACAGCATCCTGTGGCAAGAAGTTACTCAGGTTAACCTTCATAAACGAAAAGCTAAATCCATTTGCTTCTCTTGAACCTGCTTCCTTCCAGTTTTATGCACTGCTGCCTCAGAAAACACAGAAAAGCATCCATCTCCAGTCATCTTTTCCATGCTGTTTTAGACTTGCTGAACTTCTATCCTACCCCTCCTTAACCATCAGCCAGGCTTTACACAGGCTGAAGAGTCTTAATCTGCTAGTCCATGCAGCCCTGCTTCTACTTCTACAGGGAGGGTGCTCCTTTTCCCCAGTTAGGTTTTGGTTTGAAGAAGTCCCAATTAACCCTAGTCCTCATATATTAAAAAACAAAACAAAAAAAAAACCACAAAAAAAAAAAAAAGGAAGCTGGAAGCTGCTTTATATCTCTGTACCTCTGATCCTGCTGGTACTTTTTCTGTTCTTCCATATTTAGGAGAATGTATGTCTCCCAGAGTCTCTTACACAATGCCAAAATTGCTTCCATTCTGAGTTGAAGTAGATCTCTTTTTTTTTTTTTCAATGAATAAAACTTTTCCCCTTTTCCTTCTAAAAATACTCCTTGGGCTGATGGGGATAGTTGATATTTTTATCAATTGTACCAAATAGCTTCAGTCTGAAAAGACACTGAAAAATATTTCTGAGGGGTTGGAACATCTCAGTTTTGCATTCTCAAAGTGAAACCTTTGGATTTTTCTTCAAAATGTAATTGCACTGAAACTTAGAATGGAGAGCAAGTGATTTCCTATTTGTTTAGGGACAACATGCTGCTTCTTACCATAGAGAAGCAGTAATGTAAGAGACCTGCTCTTCTATGGCATTGAGAGGCATTTGCAGGGCTGGAGGAAAGAATCTGTAGTCTGGGGGTGAAGAAATACCCAGTATGATATAATTCTGCAACGAGTTTCAAGTTGGCCAAACTGCACTGAAGTTCTCTTTTCAAAGAAGAAAAGCCCCCCACTCCCAATCCCAGTCTGATGGGCTAAAATCACCGAGCTCCCTGCTGGATGCTGGTGACATCCTGTACACTGCAGCTTTCAGATGGGTTCCTGTTTGGAAATTAGCACTCCTAGGAGCAATCAGGCTGCGATTACAGATTCTTCAATGAATGCCCAACAAGCTGTTAGCTCTCCCCCAAAAATCAGACTGTGAAACGCTGGCTGCCCTGTTCAGGCTGGTCCTTCTTTGGAGGATATGATCCTCCAACTCTGGCACACTCCTGGCTGCAGCGCAGGCAGCAGAGTGAGGAGGTGAAGAGGGTGGGAAGAGGGGAGTGATTCTTGTTCCCAGCACTCCAGAGCCACTGCTTAAATCATTTAACGCCAAATAAATTATGGTGTAATTTAGCTGCATAGCATTTCATGCTCAATTAGTGCCACTTTAGAGGGAGGCAGTTCTCTATGGAGGGTGAAGCTCGGGAATTTCACTCTGCATGGG
>VZTL01073364.1:2373-38861 GCA_013400535.1 Scopus umbretta | reverse complement strand
GGGGGGGAATGTATCTTTTAAAGGTAAAGAGGTAACCATGGCAACAACACAACTCTGGGAGAAGTGGGGAGGAGAGGAGCGGCTGCAAAGAAGGGAAAGGTAGATAAGAGACAGGCCACCAATAGGTCTTATTTGGGAAGCAGATATATCTGCTGGAGAAACAGTGCTGCTGGCTGCTGCAGGCAGCATTTCTGTAGGAACCCACCAGTTTGATAATGGTGGTCTGCCCTGGGGACACAGTCATTCCTGGCCAAAGCAAACCCAAGAGGCTGTGTCAGTGAGCGAGGAAGGTGAAGGAAAGACAGGAAGCCCTGCAGCCAACATCCCACAGGAGAAACTTGGTAGGGAATGCAATGTGGCCTGGTGGTCACATCAGAGCTTGGAGATCACTGCTGGACGTGGGTTCATACCCAAGGAGGTGCACCAGCTAGCTGTGACCTCCCATCCATCATACCCACCACACTGCAGGGGCACTTGTGTGGACATCAGTGTAAGATATCTAGGATCTCTGGGGAGCCCTCTTCCTCTTGCCCATCTCCTTGACCACTGGTATCTGAGCAGGTGAGATGAGAGCCATCTTGGGGTCCATCCATGCAAGGAGGATGCAGCAGCTTGGGGTTGAACACTGCAAAGCAGGTTTGTCTCCCTCTCAGACTGTGGAACCAGACACCTCAAGGTCCCAGGGGTGCACAGAGCACCAAGCAGTATCCTCCGAATGACACCGAGACAATGAGTGAGTGACAGTGATGCTGGGACAGCTCTGGGACATTGACTCCTCAGCAGGACATTTCCCTTTGAGCTCGGAGGCCCACCAACCATGTCTTGAGCAACCACGTCCTCACCCCATGCCTAAGGAGGCAATTCCTCAGACTAATACATCCCTGTAACGGAAAGCATTTCCTGATGTTCAGGCGCAATTTTTCTTGCTTGATTTCATTCCTTTCCTCCCAGTTAAACCGCAAGGGGACCCTTAATAACCTCCCCCACTCCTGCTTCTTGCAGGCAGGCAAGTCCCCCTTTTACTCCTCCTTCAGGGCCTTTCCCCACAGACCTTTCATCACTCCTGCCCATTTCTGAAGTGCCTTCATGTTTCCAGCAACTTTATGGTGTCCAGGAAGTCACACAAGCACTGTCCCCAGGAGAGAGTTCTGATCCAGATGGGTCCCGTCTCCAGATGTCTCCTTGCACAAGACCTGTGTGCAAGCAGCAGCACATTCAGCCAGCTCCCTTACTGGCAATGTAAAATGCAATGGCAGGGTCAAGCCTACCCGCACTCTTGGCCTTACCTTTGTTGTTAACTTAAATAGCAGCAAAACCAGTCTTCAGACTTTCTCCTCCACCTTGCCTTCCTCCTGGAGTCCCGGTCCTTACAGTCCACTGCTTCCCCTTCCCAAAGCATTTGAGCCCCTCCTGCAATTTTAAGTCATTCTGCATTTAGCTGTAGGTTGAGTCAGCAAGAACCTCTCAGGAGCTTCATTCAGTGCATGTGATATGAAGTTGTCTCAACTTAAAGAGAAGATGAGGCTGTGCTGCCAAAAAGGATGCCAGCTTCACAACTGAAAAGACATTTAACAAGCACAGAGAAGAATAAAGCTTTCCTAAAACAGAACACAGCGTAAGTTTCCTTCTTTAACAGGCTCCTGCAGGTCTGGGAATAAAACAGGAGCTGTCCTATAGAGATCTTAACCACAGGTGTGGAAAATGCGTGGGGAGCAATGGACTGTGCTTTGAAATGACAGACAGCAGTGTAGGGTAAATGCAGACACTGGAATAGCAAACACGACAAAACCCAAGTGCTCCACAGTATCTAGACAGGACAAAAGAAGAGGAATGCAGTTCTGGAGTTAAGGCTGTAAAGAGGATATAATACACTGCTCGGTGGATATGCCAGCAGTTATGGAATGAAAAGGAATGAGATGCAGCATTAGGTATTTAAACATCCTCTTTCAGCCAAGTAATTCTGGAAGAAAACCACAGGTCGTCTGTCACGACCCCCTTTACAGCACAGCCCTCTTGTGCAGAGCAGGGAGTTGCATCTGGTTTCTACTGAACAGCGTCCAGCAACATGTATTTGACTGGAGCATCTTACAGAAAATCATCCCTTGCTTTAAAGATGTGAAGAAATTACCACGTCCCAGAAGTTACCACACCACTGGGACTTTGACTGAATGTCTGGTCACATTTTCTGCTGCAAATCCAGGCCTTAAGTCTTACTGGAATTTGTCTGACCTTAATTTCCAGCTGTTGGCTCTTTTGTTGCTTTCCCCATGTGATTGAAGAGACTTTCGCACCTTGTATTTTCTTCCTGGGAAGGTACTTACACACTGCAATCAGTTAAATCTCAATCTTCTTTTTGATGAGCTAAACAGATCAAGATTTTTCAGTCTCTCATTGCAAGGTTGTTTTTCTTCCAGCTCCACAGTCATTTCTGCAGTTCTTTCCTGCACTGTCTCCACTTGTTCAACATTCAACATTTCATTTTCCTGTCCTCATCTTCCTCCCCAAACATTTCACTCATAATTCCGTTGAGATGTAGAAAATTAGTCTTTCTGAAGCATTGAGTGTGCATGTGTACGTGTGTTTTCCCTTCCAGGATCATCCTCCAATGACAAAAATGAAATAAAATGACAATTGCTGGTATCAAGCAATCACCAATTTCCAAAAGGGGTGATCTTACTGATCACTTCATGTTTACTTATCTATCCCTCTTACAAACACAGCGTTCCTTAGCATCAGTGCAATACCTCTGGAGTTGGGAAAGACAACATCTCTAATATTAAGCACTTGCCTGAAGCTTCCTTGGAGGAGCATGACATCTTTAAGGGAGCATCTAGTTGTGGAGTCATAGCTGCTGATTTGTACAGCCTGTTGCATGTGCATGTAGAACCCTTTATAGGGCAAAATAGAGGTTCTCAGAGGGCTATGGCATGGGATTTCCCCCAACCTTGCTTTCCCTCAGGATCTCACAAAATTCATCTCACGTTTCCTGCCAGAGCTCCTCTTCTAGACACCTTTTGCCCCAATGGCCCCTCTCCCATGGCCTGTCCATAATTTATCCCTTGACCTTGATAACGAAAATCAAGCAGCTTTGCAGGGTCAGCCCTTGCTCTGCAAATTCCTCCTCTTGGCTCTGTCTAGGGAGTTGCGCTGTTTAGTATCATCTCAGGATGTTATTAATGTGTTGTTTACTTCTCCCTCCCTGTCATTAATAAAGATGTTAAACTAAACCAGCTCTAACATCGATCCCTGTGGCACCTTCTGGACACCTCCCTCCTCACGCAGTCCCCTGTAGTTTATCATGGCTCTGTGTTTACACACCTTAAGCCAATTTTCCGTCAGGTGTCTCAGCTTGTATCCACTCCAATTGGAATTCATTTGCCAGGTACAATTTTGCAAGGCACTGTATCAAATACTTTATTAAAGGTGGCCTCTAGATACTTGCATTTTTCTTCTCTTAATACAAATGGCTCCTACTGAAGAGATAACACAGAGGTTGGAAAACACATTTAGAAGAAGATAGGGCCACTTTTCGTATACAGGCAGTGGTTATCAGCGTGGGTGCTTAAGTTCAGGGATGTTAAAAAATGCTAATTAAAATTGCCCATGCTCCTTGTAGCCAGGTGTTTGATTCTGGTCACTTTTAGCCAGTGTAAATGTTTTTGGTTTGTTTTGTCCAAAACACAGCTGCTATTTTTAAAGAACTTGCCACATCACACATCTTATGGGAGAGGTTTCCAAAGTGTTCAGCGACACTCAGCACAGGCATATTTCTGGAAAACCCCAATTAACCAAAAAGCTCTGGTTTCAGCTGACTGACACCACTTGCAGATTTGGACCAAATCTAGCAAAGAAGTGCATGGGAGGGCATGTCTGTCCAGGGCAGTGTTACATCCTGGCTGTTTTCAATGCGAAATGTTTGATTTCCAGGTTGGATCACCTATGTGGTCAGTGGGAGAAAGCAAAGCTATGGACTTGCCATATGGATAGGCTTGAGTCATCACTGTCTCTCCATGCCCTTCATCTGGGATCAGGGAGCCCTGATTCCTACCCCTGGAGACAGTCCTGGAGGTGAGGGCTGGCTCCCAGCCCACAACAACCCTCTGGGTTGCTACTGGAGGAGGCTGGCAGCTCTTGCAGCTTGCTGACCTGGGAGAGGGTCTCCAAATCCAGCTGACCTTCCCCCAGCCCTTCAGAGAGCTGCCCTTTAGGGCATATGGGTGGCAGAGGGGCTAGTGCCAGGACAAACTTTGATGTGCTGCAGGCAGTGTCTGCAGTCTATAAGCATCACAGCAAGTCAGAGAGGGATCACATTCCCATTGCCCTACTCCATCTTTTCCTCCTTCTTCTAGCGAGGCTCTCCATTACAAAATGTGTAAGTCAGGCAGAACGGCCCATCTTCTCTTGTTCACATGCGTGCGTGTGTGTGTGTGCGCAATCATTTTTCTCCTCTGTCAGAAGGCAAAGCCAGCTTGTGAAGAAGCCATTAATCTGAGCCCATGCCTCATGCTCCTTTTCTGCTGTGCAGGACTCCGGAGGACGTGCTGGAACGAGCCATTCTGCTGTGCTAATGCCTCCTAATCTTTCCCTCTACCCTGATAGTCTCCAGCAAAATCTCACTGAGCTCTGGGGCTATACGTCTTCACGGCTGCTCACCAGGGGCATCATTAGGAAAGGGCTCTTAAATGGCTTGACATTCATGGCTTCCCAGAGGAATGGAGCCGCTGACAGATCTCTCCATTTGGAATATGAAATCTATTTGTTCAGATGCATAATGACCGATTTGTCTTCTCAGAGGAGCTGCTGCTGAGTCCTGGGACAGCTAGTTACGGTGCTACAGGCCAGCAGCTGCATGCTGAAACCACAGCAGGGCCAGCCCTAAGTGACACTGATTAGAGGAGGGGGTAAAATTATGGCCCTGGGGGGCAGAAGAAGGTGGGGAATTACAGATCTCATTCAGGGATTTAGAAGGTCTGGAGAAAAAGAGTGCTCCAAGGCACCCAAGAGAAACAACGTACTGGAGCGCACTGAAGCTAAAGGGAACTAAAGGCAGCAGAACAGGCCTGGAGGAGATGTCGGGTCATGGTGCTATCTCCTATAAGAAGCCTTGACCATGACCACATTTTCTTGTTTACAAGCAGCACCTAGGCACTCATCCTGCACTGCATCAATCCTGTCACTAAGCAGCAATGGGCATTGCTAGTTCCTTCATTGCTGGGCAGAGCAATGTGGAGAACAAGGTGGAACAGAAAATCTGCACAGTGCACTTCCAGGGGCATAGTGTTTTGACATCTCAGGATTCAGCCGGAAAGGTGACAGGGGAGGCACCCCTGGCCCTCCCTATTTCATCTCACCCAACACCTTGAGCAGCAGCAGTGAAGGAGATGAAGGAGATGCTGGGGGTAAGGAAAGGGCAGAGACACCTGCTGGGAAAGCTGAGAAGAGATATGGGACTCCAGAAAGGACGGAGGAGGAAAAGAAAGTCATCATGCTTGGGATGACATGTAGTCAAGAGTAAGAGGAGGACACACAAAGGGCAGATGTGAGAAAAGCTTCTTCTGAAAGCACGAACATCTTTCAGAGCCGTGAAGAAGCAACCTTGGAATAGGGCTCATTCTCCAAGTGACCTACATGGAGCGAGACTCTTAACTGCCTTGTAGTGGCAGCGATGGAATTTTCTATCTGGCTGCAGGCTCTGTTTCCTGAGGGATAAGGACACAATATGCCCAGGTCATTGAAAGCCTTCTCGCAGCCAGATTGAGGCATTGACCTCTCCCACTGAGATGTGGGATTTTCACTCCAAGGGGAATCCCAACATTTCAGTGTCTGCTTGTTTTTCCCCAAAAGGGATGCAACAGTTGCCATTTCGAAATTTTCCACAGAGCGATAATTAAACAGACAAACAAACAAAATCAGAAACAACAGAAAATTTGGACTGAAGCAAAATGTTTTGATGCCGTGAGAAGGTCTGACAGAGCTGGACTTGTGTGGTGTAGGAAAATGCAGACTGGGGAAGATATGGGAAGCTAATGCAAAATTATTCTCAGGCCTGTGCTCCCGTCCAGCCCCTTGGCTTGGCATCATCAGGTCAGAAGAGAAAAAGTCATCTCAGGACAACATCATACCTGCTACTTCAATGCCAAAACATCTGTACTTGGTCTGCATCCCAGCTTCCACCACGGATGAATTAATTTTCAAAGCAGAAAACAGCTGAAGATGCCTGGGCTTGTCCTGTGCTGATGGGAGGGCTTCCGAGGCACACAGAGACCCGACTGCTGTGAATGCTCCCTAGCCCTGCTGCCTACTAATCAGGAACACATTAATTGAATCAGGATAACAGTAGGAAAGAGCGGTTTCTCTGCTCTTCTGTGCTCCATCAGCAGACCAGTTGGCTATGCTGGACCTGTGGGGCTTTTTCCTGGGGTCCCTGGCAGCACTGATCACAAGGTTGCCTGCGTCCATAATTACAACCAACATCAAGGAGAAGCCTGATATGCTCAGGGCCACCTTTCATACCGGGATTTCTCTGTTTGCTTTGAGTTATCAGTCTACCATGAATTTCTCGGTGTGAGAATCAGGGCAGATGCCAGCTGGGAATCAGAGCAGGAGAGAGCTGCAGGGAATGCTGGGTTCCATGAGGTTCTCAGCAGACAAGCTCACTTGCCCTGGTCATTGTGGCTAGATGAAGGGTCTGGTAGGCACCTGTGAGGTGGCTTTCCTGTAGTTTACTGAGGCACCACTGTGCGTGCAGCCAGGGTGCGTGTGGAGCTGGAGGTGCTGAACATGCCTCCACGACTGGGGCAGGAGCTGTGTGGTCTGGTTCAAAATCAAACCAGCCTGGAATTTGTCACCTGGGCGTCTGCCTTGCTCCTTATCCTGCCATGCAGATTAAGAGGAGGATGGTGGTGTTACTTCACATGCAAAACCGGTGCTGCCGTGTTGCTGTGGAAACAGCCCGGGAGCATGCAACAAGATGTCATATAGCAGCTCTGACAGTGAGGAGGAAGAGGAGGGAGCAGGCAACAGAGATCACCCAGGGCACCCAAAATACCTGTATCAATTGCAATCAGCTCTCGGGTGGACAGCTGTCAGGATGTAGAGGAGCAGCCACCAAGTAGTCTTGAGTGCTTGCTTTGGGCTAGAGGGAAGGCAACAGGAGCTCTGCTCCAGCCGGAGCCAAACTCCAGCTCATGGCCACATCTATTCCAAGCTGAGCCATGATGACTGTGATGCAGCTTAGCCTGGTCTGTGCAAGCAGAGGTGTGGGTGAAATCCCCTCACTCCCGGTACAGTGACAGAAACATCAAGGGCCTCGGGACTGGAGCAGTCCCTGACTGTGTGGATGAATGAGGATGCAGCCTGGTGGTACATCTTGGAGTTGATGGAGCAGCCCTGTGTGTGACAAAGACAGTCTTCAGAGGAGGGACACTGTTCTCCAGGGACTGGTGCCGTAGCTCCCTACTTGTGTAAAAGCATGGGCATCCCAACAGAGAGGCTGCCTCCTCTGCCATCAACTCACAGCAAAAGTAAAGTGACCAGCACCCTCCTCCTCTCCAAAACAAGACAAACCCAACTGAAACACAGACTTCCTTAGCAGGCTTTTCCCTGTTGCAGGAGGATGAGAAAACAAACAGCATGTTGGGCAGATGTTAGCTAATGAACTGGAAGGTGCCCAGTGTGCAGCATCCGGCTGGAGTCGCACCAGAAGATCTGTGCAAGTGCAATAAACACCGGGTGTGGGCATTTAGTGGGCAGGCTGTGAAATGCAGCTTCCAGTCATTTCAAAACCAAGTGATCCTGCCATGTCTTACACACAACGTCTCCACGCCTCATTGTAGGAGGAATTTATTTCCTCCCTAGCAGTCCCTTGCCGGGTGCTAAGATGTTACAATCTCAGCCTGGCTGGTGTCAGTTTATTCCAGGGCAATTTACTTGGGGAGGAAGGTTTTGGGGGTTGTGTTGTTTTTATTTTTCTTTCTCCCTGCAGCTTTGCTTCCCAGCAGCACAACCACTGTGTCTTTTTGGCAAGTTGTGATCTGAGCCCTTGTGTCAGAAGTGAGCACAGCTGTCCATGAGGCTTGTCTTCCTCAAAGGAATCCCTGCAGGAGGTGGTCTGTCTTTGCTGCAAGGGCTCTGCTGCCCATTCCGCTTTCCATCCCAATGTGCTTGGTGGCTTCAGACCTGGCTGGCATTCCCACCCTGAGCTGTCTTGCCTCTCTCAAAGGTAAGCATTTGGAGACATATACTGGTTTTTGTACTTGGAGATTTGCACTGGGCCCTTCATGTAACTATGGGAAGACAAATGAGAATAAACAGATGCCTGTGGCTGTACCATTCAGGGTCCTGTTACATGGCTTAGGCCATCCTGGTGTCTCTCCCTGTAACTGGCTTTGCCCAGCCACGTCCCTGCTGGAGGCATGTCACCCCTGAGCAAACACAGAGAGTACTGAGGGTCCCCAGCTCCTCCAGAGCCCCTCTGTGTTACTACCACCTGACTGATGAGGACAGGTCCCACCAGTCTGGTTTTGCTGCTCACACTGGAGTCTCAAGGGCACTCCCTGGGTGGGAGCAGGTCTGTCTCTTCATCCTCACCAAGGGACAGCTGCAAAGGATTATGATATGATAGAAGCAGGGCAGACCCAAAAGTCTGATGAGATCTGCTATGTGCTGGGGGTCTGCTTTGCCCCCTAACCATGCCCGACAGGGACTGGTCCCAGCTGGGGGACAGAGTGACTGTGGGGGCTGAGATGGGATGCCCAGTGGATCTGAAGGCCTGCTGCCCATGCCTCAGGTTTTTTCACAACCAGATGGGGCGAGGGTACATTCCAGTGCCCACACTGACACTCAGCTATACAATCATCATAGTCTTGTTTTGTCCCTCAAACCCATAAAAAGCAGCTGCCATGGTGGTACACACACCCTGCCATCACTGCAGGCATGCATTGATGCATTCACTTTGTCTCCCTCTCCCTGTTGCTATCCATCAAGACACTTCCAGGCGCTTAGGAGCATCAGCACCCCAGGGACACTTTGCAGCATTTGGCCCCGGTCCCACAGAGCCACAGTGTGTTTTGCAGACCTGGCTCCACATTGTGCATTTGACCCAGCAACATTTAATGCTCAAGGAGCAGATCCAAGCTGCCAAATAAATGCCTGACTCCTGTACTGCTGGTTTCTAGCAATGAAAGAATGTTGTAAACTTTATGCAAACTTCCAGGTGACAGATGCAGAGTGGAGGGACATATTTGCTATATTTTTTTATTTCCCCTCTTTGATTTGGGATTTTGTTTCCCCTTTAACTGTGGTGCAAGGGACATCTGCATGAAGACTCTCTCTTTTTTTTGCTTTGCTGCCCTTTGGCAGCTTCCATTGCCTTCCTTAACCTGAGGTCCCTGTGTGGGGTGACCTGTCACCAGGAAGACAGTCATGGTACCATGGGGAAGAGCCTGATGGAGGACTTGTGTGACTGAAGTGAGCTGGGCATCAGCTGCCTGCCAGACACCATGCCCAGCTCTGCTCCCTTGCAGCGGCAGGGGACGTTGTGTAAAAGACAGGTTGTCCTGCAGGTTGTAAAAGCAGAAGTGTCACATGTGTGTTACAGGATGGTGAAAAAGCCCGTCTCTCTGTAGTCACTGGGGAGAGCTGAGTTCAGGGCTCTGTTTTGCAGCTTGGCAGTGCTAGCAGCCAGGCGGAGGGACCAGTGAGGTGTTGGCTGGGATAGGGATCCCTGCAGCTGCTTTTGCCCTGCAAAGCTGAGCTTTGTGTATGTGCCCTGCACATACAGCGCTGATGCATGCTGCCGTGTCTCCCTGGCTACACAGGGTCCAAATGCCCTTTTGTTTCCCTTCAATTGGTTGCTCAACATGATGAAGTTTAAAGACAGATCACAACTAGTTGTCCTCATCCAGGCGCTTCTCAAGCACCCTTGCAAGCTCCCCCAGCCACTGCAAGGCTGTGATGGATTCATGTAATACATGGACATGCAAGGGAATCATCAGCTGAAGTCACCTGTATTTTAAGGCATCATTCCAAGGAGCCCCTGGAGCAGGAGGACTTGGGTACCCATAGCTACCTGGACCCAACAGGCACCTCTGGCATGAAGTTTATGTGCAGTCCAAATGCATGTATCTCCTTGCAGAGTGACCTTCACAAGCTCTGGAGGAACACTTAAGTGAAGATGGCTGCTTTTCACCTCAGGAAAGAAATATCAGAGCACAACCTGCCCTTCAACCCCCGCAGACAAAGGGAGGTCACTCAGACTGAGCCAGGAGTATGCGTAAGGAAGCTCTCATATGATTTTCATGTTGGTTTTGGTGCTTCCCTCACAGTGCTTTTTGATATCTCACCTGCTTTTGTTCTCAAGGATCCGTGTGCTGTTGGGGCTCCTTTTGTTCACTCTGTGCTTGTTCTCCTCCTCCCTCTCTGGACTTACCATGCCAAATGGATTTTGACTGCCTTTACCTAGAGATCAAGCGCTGCTCTCTCTCATTAGATGCAGTATTTGTTGTACCAGGACTCGAATGACCCCAGTGCAGAGAACTACAGAAGAATCCCTTTAACTGCTATGCAGAAGACAAATATTTGCTGGTACAGAACACTTTTGGTGATGTTATAGGGAAGATTTCTGCACACATCAGATGTGCAGCAAAGCTGACATGCCTTTTCAACGAGTCACTTTTTTTTTTTTTTCCACTTGCTTTTTTTTTATTCTCCTGAACTGGAATGAAACCAAGATTCTTAATTTTATTTTTAATGTATTTATAGGTTGTGGGAAATGAAATGGAAAGAACAGTGCTTGAGACTGGCCAACAGCCAGCGACCACTTCTTGGTGCAGGAGAGCTGAAATCAGTTTCGTCCAGGCTGATTCTCCCTTGCCCACCTTGAGTGCTCTGACTTCTGAGCTGTTGGCTGCTTTGCATCTCTTTGATTTTCTTTACAACTCTAATCAAGGACCTGTTGAATTTTCCCATCAAGATTTAATCAAAATTGGTGCATTGCCATTGCGTGTTTTGGGTTCAAAACTCTGCCCACATCCCCCCTCCCCTCCCTGAAATGACAGCCAATGTCCTTTACAAGTAAAAAGAAAATTAATGACCTTTTCAAGCTAGGAAACACAAGTGGAAGAGGCATTTAAAGTGTGTTTTCCCGTTTCCAAATCTTGGCAGGAAACAGTAAGTGGAGAAATCAAGTTAGTATCTTTTTCCAACTGCAGAGACTGTATTCTGAGTAAGGGGGCTCTGAGATTTGAGTGAAGTATCAAGGTCCATTTCTAAAGTGACACATCCTGCAAACCAGCATTTCTGTGTGTAACCACACAGAGAGGGAGAAACGGAGTGTGGATAGTTTCTAAGCTCCAGTTACCCACCTAACCTATACCTTTTGGGTATAGGTGCTGTTCTGTTCCCACTTGCTCATGGTGAGGTGAGCTTTGGCTCTTGCACACCAGGATGATTTCCCCCTGCTGCGCAGCATTCTGTGTTTTGTGGCATGCTTTCAGCCATCCAGACATCAGGTTGAGGTTTCCCACTGGGAAATATCCCCCTCACTCTCAGGGATGGCTGTGCTGCATGTGAGGTCCCAAGGTGCTCAAGCTGATGCTTGCCAGGGCAGCAGTATGCTTCTCTGACCTGCAGATTCATTTGCAGCCAGTCCTCATGCTGGCCCTGCTGGGTGGCACAAGCAAGCATGGACTAGTGAAGGAAAGGGGAGAAATGCTCCACTCCACATCCAGAAACCCTGCCAAAAAAAGAAACAAATAAACAGATGAAACACAGTGTCTGAGTGCATTGGGCACTGAAAGAGCTTTGTTGCAGTGTTTCGGGGCATGTCGCAGGCAGAGAGCATGAGGAACAACTCAGCAGCTGCCAGCCCCATGTTTGGAAACAGTCTGTGCCAGAGGAATTGAGCCCTCCTCACACAGGATGGGAAAGAGCAGCTGCTGCTCTGGACTCCCTCCTCTCCATCCAGCCAGGCAGGACAGGGGAGCATTTTGATGCGTTCTTCACTGTCACAGTCCCTCTTGTCTAATGTCTCATACAGATGTCTAGGTGTGAATGTTATCCCAGGGGTCTCAGGGGACCACACTGTGCCACTCAGTCACCCTGCTCTTCCCATGCAGCAGTAAGGATATGGAAACCAGGCTAATGGGTGGGTATTTTCCTTTCCAGGTACAGCATACCTCATGCTACCTCCCAAAAGCTCTGACTATTAGTGATCTCATCCCTGGCATCTTCCTATTCCTAGCGCTTGCTAGGCAAGGGTTTTAAATAGGGTTTAAAACTTTCTGGTTCGCATCTCTAGTTACTGGGTTGGTATCTTTAATAATGTATTGCAGCCAAAATAAGATCTTTGGAATACAATAAAGCTCTAAAATTAAATACTCTTAAATAAAATCTTCAAAAAATAAGATAACCCTCAAATACAGATACCCTGGTCTCCCTCTTAGACTCAACTGTGCTTAATCTGCTGAGCAGCAAAAGGTTGCGGGAGGTCTTTGCCAGGACCCTGCTGTTACCAGCATTACTGGATTAGCGCTCTCAGGGCTCCAAACCTTGCTCCATACATCACACAGTGCCTAACCCAAGAGCACCGAGAGCCAGAGAGAAGAAAATGCAGCTTGATTTCGCATCTATCAACTCTCTGATGCCTCTCTTAAAGCTACAGTCTGCCCTTTCCCACTAAACAGACAAAACTGTGACTGTAATGGGTAACTTCTTTCCCCATCCAGCTGCTTGGGAGCTCGTAATGACACTGTAAAGCATCTCTTGCTCTGCAAATTCTCCTTTCAAGATACATTAGGGTCATTCTTTTTTATGAGAAGGAGCAGAGAGGGGAGGAGGGAATGATCCTGAGGGAAAGAGATAAATAATCTTCAAAAAGAACAATTAACAATCAATTGCAGCACTGCTGTAGAGCAGAGATAGACCCGTATTTCTGGCTTTTATTTCTGATTAATGAGAGAAAGGCCTGGCATCCCCTCTCCCCAGCCCTGAGAAACTGGTCTCCTGATTATGTCACAACTGATCTGCAATTGTTCTCTCTGAAGATTATTTATCTCTTTTCTTCATGATTGCCTGCTCTGAGACCTTAATAAATTGGATCCAGCCAACAGCAGTGCTTGCTAATTTCCCCCTGAAGAGGATTTGAGTTTTTGTCAAGCTCTAAGGGCATCTGTTTGCTTGGTCTCTATTGCTTTTTAAAGGGTTGTGTTTAAAAAATCATTTTCCAACACTGTAGCATCAAGATTGCTGGTAGTTATGTGTTTGCATTGGATGAAATCAGCAGCAGGGCTCAGCGTTGATCTCAGCCACTCTGTACTAGGTGCTGTACAGAGATTGAGCTTGGCAAATTGGTTTTGTACAGTCCTGTTATTATATGCTATGGAGAACACCTTGCTCTTCTCCTCAGCTTTCAGCAAAGAGTGAGACAGAGCAGGATTGCCAGCAGCTTGGAAAAGCCCTAGGCTGGAGCCAGCTGGAGCCCAGACAAAGCTGCAGGATTAGTGTAAAGCAGTGAATTTTGGGGTGGTAAAGGAAGGCAGAGCATCGACTGATGCAGAAAAGATGCTCTGAGCCAAACCCATGGCACAGCTAAATGCTCTTTTGCAGGAGGCTGTGGGTCCTGCTTCAGGGATGGCTGAACAGGGGACAAAGTCATTCCACCTGCTCAGGTTTGCAGCCCTGCATTTCGAAGGAGAGTGGCTCTGGCGTCCTGGGGCTTGCTGTGCCCATAGCACCCCTCAGGCTCTCCCAGGATATCAGGTAAACTGAGACCCAGTTCTGCAAGAGATTTCTCTTGCTGACACCCTGCAAGGTACTTTTCTGAATTCAAGCTGTCATATGGATATGCAGTGAGGCAGCCCTTCCCTGCCAGGGTCATTCTCTTACAGTGGGAGGAGAGAATAAATGTGTATGTTTTTGTGGGCAGCCCAGAGGTGTCAACGCACTTGTTTATTGCTCTGCAAGTGTGGATTAAAGATTTCTTGCCTTTTTCCTTCCCATTCTCAAAGCAATCCTTTGCGTGTGCGTGTGTGTGTGTCTGAGTGTCTCTGTTACTGCTTGCATGCACACAAGGGTCTATCTTGCATTAATGCAGTCAGATAAGGAGGTCTCCTTGGGGAATCATTCCCCACTGTTTTTATTTTAATATGACAAACACTGCGTGCTTGAGTGGTAAATGAGATGGTGTTATTTCTCCGACTTCCTTTATGTTCTTGTCCTAATCTTCCCTCCTATTTGAAGCTGTTGCTACAAACTCTCTCCCTCTACTCCCTTTTCTCTGTGACTCTCACCCTTCAGATGTTTAGGCTAAGTCTCTCCGTGGGGTATGATGGGATCAGCTTCATAAACCTTCCTGCTCTTAGGTTTCCTAGGAGAAAGGCCATGGGAAGGAGCGTTACCAAAGGCCGTGCTATCCCCAGGGACATATATTGTAGCCTGCTTTCTGATCTGACCATTTCCTCTTCATTGGAGTGATGAAAGCAACACTCCTAAAAACTTGCATAAATATTTCAGCTGAAAAAGAAAAAAAAAATCATTATAAGAATGGAGAGCCGACTGCAAGGCCAGCTCTGCTGGAAACAACGAACTGGGACGTGGGCGCTCTAAAGGTCACCCTGAGCCAGAGAAAGCCTCAACTGAATTCAAAATACTTCTCCTCCTTATTGGCAGCAGCACACGCATTTGCAGATAGGGTCCAGGTTTCACTCTTATTAATGCTGTTTCCCTTTTCCGTGCGCCAGGGTCAGTCCCCAGCTTGTATGAGGATGGGAGCTCTCCCTGGTTTTAGGTTGCCACAGCCCGGTGTAGCTGAATGGAAAAAAAGTTGTACTTTCTCAGATCCATGCAGCTAGACATGGTAGCAGGATCCCAGCTGGCCTCATCCTCTGCAACATGTACCATGCCATCAGTCAGGCAGAGAAGATATTGTGGACACCCCCTGTTAGAAATTCAGCACTCACTACGTAAAGTTCCCCATTGCCCTGCTTGTGCGAGGAGATGCCTTCCCATCAGCTCACTGCAAAATCCTGCATACGCGGCAAAGCGATGCAGCCCCTTTAGGCACCTGTGCGGTCCTTGGGCTGTAAGGAATATGTGATTGCCTCCCTCTTGCCAGCATTAGGAAGACAGTCCTGAGCACAGAGTATCTGAAGGAAAAGGCATCCAGCTCTGCCTTGAAATGTGGTGGGGTTATTAGCAGGACTGCAGCAGCCCGTGAATGCTAAAACACTTGATTTAGAATTAAGGTGACATTTTATTCCAAATCTATACCATGTTATATCATTAAGGAAAAATGCTGTTCATGTAGCCCTGACCAGTGCTTGGAAAATTGGCTGGGGCAGAAGGTAGTTCTCACCAGCTGTGAACTGCAAGGTGGATGTGAAAAGCCAAGCTGTTAACTGCAAGAGCCAGCTGAGCTTCTGAATGCACTGCCAAAACCGCAGCCTGCTTTGAAACACATGAGAAACCAGGCAAAGGCATCACTGGTGATAACCATGGCGTGAAGCCACAGGTCAGGTTTGGACCCGTGCAGTGTCACCTCTTTGCCCAGAGATGCATCCT
This sequence comes from Scopus umbretta, assembly GCA_013400535.1. Taxonomy (NCBI): domain Eukaryota; kingdom Metazoa; phylum Chordata; class Aves; order Pelecaniformes; family Scopidae; genus Scopus; species Scopus umbretta. The sequence goes on along the minus strand of VZTL01073364.1, from coordinate 23,303 downwards.
TGGCTCTCACCCACTGCAGCCAAAATTTTGTCCTGCCCCACTACCTCTCTGCCAGTCAGCTGGCTGGTGACCACCTCGAGGTGGGAAGCAGTAAATACTTCAGATAGGATATATACCTTTGCTAAGGGCTTCCCCAGAAAGCCACATGAGTCTTGGTGGTACAGGGCATAAGCCATTATTAGTGTTGAGACTGAACACTTAAGACCAGGGCATGGTGCCACACCTGTCAGCTTACAGTTTTGTCCTCCTGGCTCTGAAAGACCTCATGCCAACGTTTCTCAGCCATAGGCCCACTGGGCTGGAGAGACACCCTATTTTTGGCAATGCCCTCTACTCTAGGCACCAAGGCTGCAGTTCCAGCTTGTAAGTGTTCAAACTTGATCTGTCATCACAGGTTACGCCTCTCATCCATGGAGAAAAAAAGTTCTTATGTCCCATGATCAACCTCATCCTACAGCAGAGAGCTCAAGCAAGACTTGCCCTCCATGCCTAGGAAAGGGAGGCAGAGGTAATCGGCTCTGGCTTAAACACCTTCTTTTTAAGTGTCTAAGTCTGGGCAGGTGGGACCTGCCCCAGCATTGCTGACCCCTGGCACTTCCCAGCTGCCCAGGCAGCATGTGAGGACACTCCTGACATGATGCTAAGCTGGAGTTGTCCCTCTGAGGGCCGCCCCTATGGACAGCCAAGTGGCTCAAATATTAAAACCTCTCATCAGTTTTCCAACAAATGACAGTGGTAAGTAGGAGGGCATCAGACCCCTGGGGAGGAGTTCTCCCAAATCCACAGCTGCCCCAGGATTTCCATGAGAATTTGCCTAGGGGGAACCCTTGAGGATGAGCCTTGCTCAGGAGGGAGGTGATGTCTTGCACTGACTCCCTCCCACTGCACATCTCTGTTGGACAGGGTGATCTGCGCATGGAAAGCAGAGGGATGGAGAACAGTTCACTCCACAGCGGGTGGCACTCATTAGATGGAGCAAGTGCCTGGAAACACCAGGGCTGTGCAATCTTGCTCACTAATGGGAAGGTCTGGCCTGAAGACTGCAAAACGTGTTATTTTTGCAACTTCTACCCCTGCAACTACGTGGAGAATAACAGGGAAGATTATCTTGACAGCTCTCTTACCTTATTCTCTCATTACAGCTCATCCAGCAAGCATGGGGGGGTAGTGAAGCAATTTTAGGAGGCTGCGCATTTTTTATGGTTATGTCTTATGATGTGTTAATTTGCCAAATCAAATATATGTCTCAGCACTTCCACCTTTACCTCCCGCATGCCTGCAAAATAAATAGTCATATTAATCATACTTTGCCGTTCTCTACGGGGATTAGAAAGCAATTTGCAAAGATTGGTTAGGCCAGCCTTGCTGGCTCTCCGTGAGAGCGCACTGTGCAGCTGGGGAAGCTGAGGCATGGAGAGAGAAGAGCAGCTTGCTTGGGGGTGAACAAAAAGTGGATGGTTTAGTTCAATTTCCCCAGCTCCCTGTCCCCTATAGGGAGTGAAACTGGCCAATGGCAGCATGGAGAGGACTCACAAAGGGTTTTAAACTGGGTTTTGTGAGTGCTTGCTGGCTGGCATAGCCCAGCGTTGGGTGGCAGAGGAAGAAGGGACAAGGGGCAGCAGAGAAGTGAAAGAGAGCAATGAGGAAAAACCACCCCCTGTAAATCCAAATGGGAGAAGAAAATTAAGTAGTTGTTCAGTTGCAAGCAGCTGAGGCTGAAGCAGCTGGGTATTGAGGAAAGGGGCTCTAATGCTTTAGTACGGAGTGTGTCCTGCTTTTTCCTTCCCTCCCCTTCCACCCATGTGTTAAAATAAACTTTCCTTCCCTGGCAGCCCCGACTGCCTTCTTTTCCTCTTTCTTAATCTTTGATGACTTCATTTACACCAGTTCCCTGTCTGCTGACACCTGCCATCAGCTCTGAGCCTCTTTCTGCTGGAGCAGGTTGTGACCCATGGGCTCCAGCATGGTAGAATATGTTATTAAAAAAAACCAATGTCATCCAGCTTGCACCCATACAAGCCAGGAAAAAAAAAAAAATTACTGTCCACTGTTCCCATTAGTGGAAATGTTCCTGGGGATCTGCAATGAGAGGAGCCACCATGTTCATGCTGATCTCAGGTGACTGTGTTCCTGGGGAGACTTCCCAGGAAGAAATCACTGTTGCACACTGTAGCCCACTTGTTTTGGGAGCATGTGGACTGTGGGAGCATGTGGACTGTGGGACTCACTGAGATGTCAGTATTGCAACACTGAAGGCAATCTCCAAGCATTTAAAACCCAGAAAACGTGAGCGGAAAAAGTAGCTCTCTGGGTAGCCTACTTTACCACCAGCATATTGTTGCACATCAAGCTGCAGCCAGAAAACCCATACGTGCAAAAAATCCCAACAGTTCTGCAAGTGAGGGGGCATGTTAGGTGCTAGAGGGAGGCTAGGAGAGGTTGGGATGGTGTCACATGCCTCATCGCTCTCCTGTGAAGGACCACGTCCATCCATTACCTTGGTCTGTCGGCAAACATCACAAATGCATCCTTCCCTGGAGGCATCTCACTGGGTGGCCTGGTGAAGGAAGGACTGTGCCAGCATGCAGCTGGGAGGGGACATTTTTACAGGACACTTCACCCCTACTCCAGGACGCTCCCAGGTATAATAGACTGTAAATCAGAAATCACTCCTCACAGTGGCATTGGTATGTGAAGTTCATACTGCAGAGGTGACCTAGCATGGTGAGCGTGGTGTTCCTCTTGGCTTCTGATGACTGGGCCAAGAACTGAAACCACACAGCATGGGATCAATGTACTTTAAATAGTCTTCTAAGGCACAATGCCTCCCAGGGCTGGCAGCTCCATGAGAGATGGGTCACATTTGTTCTGGGCATCCTGTCATGTTCTCTGCAGTGAATGACACCTTCTCTTGCCCTCTGGCCAAGGTGTTGGCAGGCCACCCTGTTCCCAGCACCTGTCTAGTGTCCCTTCCATACATACGCTGGCAGCCCTCTCTCAGTCTCCTAAGGCTGTTCCCTGTGTAAAGGACAAGATAAAAAGGCAATAACCTGACAAGTCACTTACCTTTACAGCATGGCTCTGTTCCCAGCTTCTTTCCTATGATGTCCTTAGAATCAAAAAATTTGCATTAAAGTCATGGGATAAGATCTAATAGGATAGGAGGCTTCCACTTCTTCCAGTGGTTTGGGGAAAAAAAAGGTGGCTAAGGCAGGCGAGAAGTCCAATGGGTGCTTCACATTGACGGAAGGAGAGAAACCAGCTGCCTGCACCACACGAGGCAGGAAATGCTGGAGATGCCTGCTTCCCTGCCTGTGCTTGAAATTGCAGTCTCACACCAGCTCCATTGTGCATCAGATTTAGGAGGAAGGGTGGCACCCTGCAGAGCTCTGTTCCCTGGATGCCCAGGGAAGGAAAGCAGATTTTGTGCAAATGTGCTCCCTTGGAGGCTGCGATGGGCTGAGACCAGCTAAATGCTGATGCAGCTCATGCAGAGGCTGTCATCCGAATGACTTTTGGGGACATGTGTGGCTGAGGATGGAAGGTGTCACAGGAATTAAAATGACTGTCTCCAGATTATTTGTGAGCCAAGGATGGAGGTATCCATCAGGAAGTCTCTGATGTACAGTTCCCCGACTGCTCTGGATTTTCTGCTGTAATGTATACACACGTCTTATTGCCATGGAAGGGATGGCCTCTGGTGCCCTTGGGGACACTCCCAAGGACCCAAAACATTTGCACAGGGCTGAGAGATATGATAGAGGACCCAGCCCCTTGCACCCTTACGAAGGCCAGGTGGGATCTCCAGGGGCTGGAAACCTCCAACAGATATGTGAATTGCTCCCTCAAGGACACAGAATTGAAATGCAGCTGGAGATGGCTCGCATTTTCTTTTTTTAAACAAAATGGGCATTTTCCTAAGGAATTACATCCTAGATACTGCTTTCAGGAATTTCACCAGGAAAGAAAAGATGCCTTTCATTTCAAACAACTTTTTCTTAATGCTTCGAACTGATGTGTACACTGACAACAAAAACATCCTGAACACCCCTACATTTTTAATTTTTGCACACAAGAAAATTTGCATTTGTTAGGATATGTATTTGATATATAACGTATATATCCTCTGAAAAGTAATTAGTATTTTTGCAACCAGCTGCAATGATCACATGTTCCTGGGCTCCATGCTGGCATAATTGGAAGAAACTCTGTTGTACGTATTATACTGCCATTTTGAAAAACCGATCAAATGTTCCTATCTGGCCTTAAGATTTCAGAATTTCTGTCTGTGCTCTAAAGCAGCTCTACCACAGCCAAAAGGTCAGTACAACACGGGAGGCTGCAAGGGCTGAGCCTGGGTGTTACAGGTCATGTCCAAAAAAACCATCAGAATTTCTGCTTACTCCTGAAATCAGGAGACTGGGGAGAGAAAGGAGTTTTGAAAGCCCCAGCACCTGACAGCACACCTGGAGAGTGAGGGCTATGGCTTAAATAATCTTGTTACTGCTTGTTTTCGGTTATTATATCATGCAGCTAAACCTGGAAAGCCACTCCTGACAGCAATATGTCATGGAAGAAATGGTTTCATCTGAGGACACCATGAAGCCTTTCTGGGGATAAAGAACAAGACTCATGCAACGTGTTAAAGAAGCTGCAGTACAGCAAGAAAACTGTTGAAAGGAGAACTTTGTGTATTGCTGGAGATACAAACTAGCTGCTTAAAACTGACTGCCAACACACTCCTGCTGTGTTTGGGTGAAAGTGCTCCTCATCCCCTACCCTGGCTGGAATTTGTCACCTGGGAAGTAGCAAGAGAAAAAATGCAAGAATCATTTACATGTTTTCCAGTGCAGCAGCTGGAATGTTGTTTTTTTTTTTTTTATCAGCAGATTTAAAAAGCTTTAAACCTTGTGAAGATCTTGGTGAAGAGGAGTTTAAGAAGTAAGAAAGGATAAGGTTTGCTTTCAAGTCCCTGCTCTGAGAGGAGTTTTCTTGGTGCCTGTGAGCAAAACGCTTCGGGTTTGAGGGGGCATAAGTTCCCCATCTATAAAAGGAGGTCAGTTGCATTTGTCCACCTTGCAGGGGCATTGCAAGGACAAGAACTGACAAGTGCTGAGATGCTATAGCAATCACACGTACACTTGAATGAGATGGTTTCTGTGTTGCCCAGAGGCAGTCATTTGCCGGTTGGAAACTCACTATATTGAGAGGTTTTGTTTCAAAGTAAACTCAGCAACAATGGCAAATGACATCCCAATGGGTCTGGAGGTTAGGGATGCCATGTTGTTAGTTGTTCTAACAGCAGGCTTGGAACACTTTGGAAAAGCAAGTCTTGGTAGTCATGCTGGTGGATGGAGAGCAGTGTTGAAGGTTGAGGTGAGGTTATTATTTGCTGTTTGTGCTGTGTTGGTTGGAAAGCAGGCTCTGTCCATGAGACAGTGCAGGTATCTCAGATCTTCAACCTAGATGGCAATGAGGAACTTTTTTGCTGATTTCTCTCAACACATATTTGAGCTAACCGCAAAGTGTTAAGCATGATGAATGGCAGCAGAAAATGCGCCTGACAACAAAAGGCTAGGGAAAAGGCACTGCATGTTCAAGAGGCCCTTGGACACTCAAAAGCAAATGGTGGTTCTCTTCCAGTCAGGCATCATCAAGAAAATGTAGCTACTTTTATAGGGAGTGCAGAACACAAAATGTTAAATATTGAGAAACTTAATTAATAAAGGCTTAGTGGGGGAAAGAAATTCAGGAAAACTTAATTTCATTTGTTCTAGTGGTGGATAAAATACCAGTGCAACCCTGGATTTCACACCATTGCAAGCTTTGAAGCTTCTGCTCCGTGCCTCCCAGTCAGGTGAACCCAGGCTTTCTGGATACCCTCTGGTCAACACAGGAACAATTCTTCTTAGCAAAAGTGTTACCAGTTTGCTGACAGGGCAGGGTGGCCCCTGGTGTGCGTACAGAACGTGCAGCAGCATGCCATGCAAATGTCAGCACAGCAATGACAGCTCTCAGTCCTTACTGTAGCCTGCCAACATGCCATGGCCAGCAGGCAAACCATAGCCAGGAACACACCATGGCCAGGACACCTACCATGGCCAGGAGACATGCCTTGGCCAGGAAACACGCTGCGGCCAAGGGACACACCATAGCCAGGAACACACCATGGCCAGGACACCTACCATGGCCAGGAGACATGCCTTGGCCAGGAAACATGCCGTGGCCAAGGGACACACCATGGCCAGGAAACACACCACAGTCAGGAGGTATGCCATGGCCAGGAAACACGGCATGGCCACGAGACAACTGCATGGCCACCATATAACACCATCTGAAGACAAGTCTTACAGGGTCTCTAATTATTTTCTCACTCTGCAATCTTTTCCTCACTGGCCAAAAGACTCCTGTTCAGGCTCTGAGCGTTACCATGGTGTTCAGGGCAGCAGGGTCATCTTCCGAGCTCTATCAAAGCCCCTTGTACAATGAACTGCTAAAATCACTGGATATATCTGGGTATGTAGCAAAATGAGGGTTACAGCTCTCCTTTGTCTGCAAAGCAGATGCTCTGAGATGTCTAAGAGTTTTATGAGCCCAGCCTCTGACCACTTTTCCAACGACTTGTGCAAATTGGAGTTAGAACTGTCCTCACCTTGATGCTCCTTAGCAAGCTCTCCTTGTGTCTGCGGTGGCATGAGGGACCCAACATCCATGTGGTCTTCATACCTGCTCATCTCACACACTTATGAGGGGTGCAGAATGGCAGCAACATTTTTTACAACTGCATTTTTTTTACATCTTCAGGTGTTTCACTCCCTCTGTCCCCTCCCACCTCTAGTGACACAATGAGGACAGACTCATTTCTGGAGCTGGGTTAAGATCTTCACCTCCCAGCTTGGGTATTAAGATTTGGGGTATTGCTTTTAATTTGTCTTTTCTCAACTATAGCAGCTGCTGGTCACTGCTGGCTCTACCTTCTGCTGGATGCCATGGCAATAGGCTTTTTCTCCCCTAAAATAACTCTGCTAGCTCAAGTCCATCCCTACAGAGCCCATGTGAAGCACCGACTTCCATGGCTGCTTGGTTTTGCATTGGTCTCACTTACAGTTCTCCAGCTGCTCCATCTCCCAGTTTCACCAAATCTTTCTAGGGCTTCTCACAATCCTGCATATTTCTTCCCTCCTTTCATTAGTTTCTTTCTTCTATTAACAAATAAAACTCTAAATAGTTTGATGCCACCTGGACGGATTTCACCTTCTGCTCTGTCCTCTTGCTTCTCCAAGCCATTAATAAATATTTTCAGTCACACCCCTCCCAAAGCTAGTCCCTCGAGTCTCTCCCATTTAACCTCCCCCTGTTCCAAGGACCATTCATTCACTCAAACCCTTTGTATCCCGCTGCTTGAGCAATTTTTGACCCACAACAGGACGTTGCCCCTTATCCTGCAGATATTTATTTTCCTTAAGAGTCTCCTGTGAGGGACTCCATCAAAGAGCCTTTAGAAAAATCCGAGTAAATTATGTCCAGAAGTGCCCTTTATCCCATTTGCTGTATTAACCCTTTCTCAGGTTTTGGCAGGCACAGAAATCACAGTTTTCTGGATCTGCTGTGTCTGTGCTCTTTCCCATGTGCTGTCTGTTAAGAAATGACCAGATTTATGCAGGGCTGGGATGCTCCAGTGGCCTCAGCCAGTGCTGGATCCCTCAGGATCCTACCAAACCAAAGACCCAAAGGACCATAGAACATGGTGCCATCTTAGTGCCATCTTAACACAGGGAGGGATTCTATAATAAGGGCAAAACTGTGGAGCCCAGATGAAAGTTCCCACTTTCATTAGCCTGATCTCCCCTATGGAAAGTGTACTGAGAAGATCAAAATTACTTCCTTGCATATTTTCAGATTTTGATTTATTCTCTGCATCTTTCATTTGCTGTTTTTGTTTCCTTTTTAAGTTTCTGTTTATTTAGGACTTTGTTATGTTCATGTTTTTGTTATTGGATCTTTTAGGCAATCATAAGTCTTTTAGAAATAGAAAAAAATCCTTTTTCAACATCACAGTTTTGAAAACAAGTATAAATGAAATTCAAGAAAAAGGGAAAAATATATTACCATTTTGCAAAACTGCTGATATTTACATTTGCATTTTTTACATTTAGGGTTGCAGTTAGATTGAAACAAAACATGATTTTGTGGTATATAAGACATTGGCAAGATCTTTGTTTGAACATCATCTTTAAGTTTGGTGTTCAGCTTTTAGAAAAACGTTAAAAACTGAATGAGTGAACAAAAGAGCTGTAAAAATGATGAGAGACCCAGGAAAAAACCCTTGGAAATGAGTGCGAGGGAAGTTATTCTATTTAGCCTACCAGAGTGAAGGGTAAAAAGCAATTTGACCTGTATGTATCTACACAGGAAGATGGTATTTGATATTACAGTGCTCTTTAATTGAGCAGACAAAGCAAAATGAGGTCCAATGGCTGGACGACAAAGCTGGAAAAATTAAAGGTGGAAATAAGGTGCAGCTTTTTTTTTTTTTTTTAATAATAGGCAGAGCAATTAACCACTGGAGCAATTTGCAAGAATGGAAAAGATTATCCATCACTTGAGGTCCTCAAGTCAAGACTGGATGGCTTTCTGAAGTGCACATCCCACGTCAGTGCCCAGTTGCGAGCGCCGTGTGGGACCACTGTAATTCCACGGATCAGGTCCTGCAGGAGGTCAAAACCAATTACCATAATTGCACTGTCTGACTTAAATTCCCTGAATCTCCATGGCCCTTTCTCCACCACGTTTCTAAGACATGACTATTAAAAGCTGCACAGTAGAAACCTCTTTTTATGTTGAAAATATATATAAAAGAAAAATTGTCATGATGTCCTTTTCCTTTGCCCTCTGCAGATGGCCTTTGGGAACAGAGGCAGCGCTGAACCCCATAGCTCCTTTCTCCACCACTCTTGTCTCGATTCCACACATATGGAAAGGCTGCCTGAGGCTGATTCCTCCCTGCCCATCATCTCCCAGAGCTGGGCAGTGGATTCTCACCTACCATCATCTCTCAGTTCTGGTATCCCGTCAGCCAAGCTATTCCCAAACCATCTGCCTTGTACGTTTCCCCCACAGGGCCTTGTGTTTGTGAATTCCCTTCACCATGTTGGCTTTTGCTGTGATGTATGCCAGTTTTGGCAAACCACAGCAGCCTGTGCCCTAAGACCACTGCCTGAAACTGGTCTCACTGTTTTCATACATTTCCCCCAGATGTCTGCCACTTGCTAGTGTTTCATACCTTGCATTAGGAAAGCAAGGTTTCCATGTGAACCCAAAACTGGGCAGCCCAAAGGTCCTCTTAGTCCTGCTGCCATCTCTGGCAGTGGCTGAGAGCCAATGCAAAGGGAATTGGGCGCACGTTTGTGCCCCCGTTTCCAGGAAACTTTCCTTGTTGTGTGTTTATAAAGGACCTCGCAGAGCTGGCCTGCAATGCAAGTTCCCTAGGGGCATACTAAGAGGAATCGTTACTATCAATTATTGCAATTATTGCAATTATAATAATTATTATTCTGTCACTTAAATTTCAGCAATTAATTTTTCCAGAGTCTAGTTTAAGCCATTCTCTCTCTGCCAGATGCTGATCACAGCAAGAGCAAGGTGCAGCATCTGCTGCTGATCAGAATCTGCTTTAACTCATGAGACACCACGGAGGCAGGTGCCTGGCAAAGTGCAGACCTGGGTCTCCTTGGCAGGCTCAGAAAGAAGCAACTGGGTGTGTATGGTGATCTTTATGCTGCAGATGAGGCATGACATTATTCTGGAGACATTGCAGGCTGGAAAAGGCTACGGTAAACTGGGCTAGAATGCTTCAAAGCCAGGTTGTCCAGGACACCAGTTTAACTGGTTTATCAGATTAACGTGAATGGTGGGGTATGCATTATTTGGCTTTAGGCAGCTGAAGGCTCTGTCTCTGAGCTACAGTAGTTGTCTAACAAGCCACCAAGAAAGCCTGGCCCCACTGAGGAGCAGTTCATCCTGTCCTCATATGCCTCTGATCACTGTATTGCCTCACCCACTGGAGATGCCTATTCTTCTCCACTGATACTAGAGAAGCCCAAAGAGTTCGTTTAGACTAGACACCTAACTAAAGTGGGAGGAGGCGAATCCTACCCTTCAAGTTCTCAATTATAGGTTTGATGATAAGAAACCTTGACATGTGAGATGGATCCATCAACCCAGAGGTTTGGGAACCACCAATTCAAGATAAATGTAGGAAGGGCAAAACCAGCAACAGTTTCCTCTCATCTCCCAGTATCAAGTGACACTAATAACACACTGCTTTGGCATAAATGAATGCACAGTATCCAGGTCATCTTTCTGCGTGACAGTTCTGATACCTAAAATGAGTGTCAGTTGGACAGGTTCACTGAGAAGTATTTAGCCGTTTCCATTTGCATCAGCTCAGAGCTGGCTTACACCATATTCAGGATGTAACATTAATCTCACACAATGAGATGTACTTTCCTTGGGCATCACTGCTGCTCCCATTAATAAGCTCCCCCTTCTGCTGCAAACTCAATTGAGGAATTTCTCATCCAGGCCAACAAACCTTAAAATGAAGGCAGGGAACTATACCTCAGAAGGCAGTCACTCTTGAAATGACTGAGGGTTCATAATAGATATTCAGTTCACTGAGGGCTGTCTTTGCACTGCTATAGGGAAGGGAGTGAATGGTATCTTTGAATCTTTCGTCAACAAGACAGTAGGCAGGAACTAGGAGATTGCTGTTATCTTCTTACTTAATATTGTGTCCAATTCTGGGTTTCTGTTTTCAAAAAAGAGTTTTAATTAATTAGAAGAGGGTGAGAAAATTGCTGCTATAATGACTTGATTTTGGGGAAGGTTGTTTTCTAGTGAAAAATTCACTTATATTATTTATCCAAGGGAAGATTAAGAGGCAATTTGGCCATGGCCTGCGGGTCTGGGCATTGAAAAAAGGTCCAAGGAAATAAATGGTACTTTGATCTATTGGAAAAAGACAGATAAAAATCTAGTGGTAGGAAGCAGAAATGCAGTGACACTGGGAAAAGAGTGCAAAAACTGAGGGCGGGGCAGGGGGGCTTTACAGGGTGTCCCTTACTCATCTTAAAGTCAAGACTGGGGATGTACTCTGGTGTAAATGAATATTATGTGACTGATGCAGAAATTAGTGGGATGGGTCTTTGCTCTTCTCGCAGCTGTCTGTTGTGTTAGATTCTCTAATTGGATTCCCAGGGCTACAAACTGTTGCATTACCTCCGTGAGAATAGATACAAAGCCTTTCTCACATAGTGCAGTATGAATTAACCGTGTAGCAAATAGTCTGTCATTTAGGTGTCAGGGACAATATCTGTTCTTTAAAAGACAATACTTCACTTACGTGTTTGCTTGAATGTTCTTGGGTGATCCATGGGAAGACATCTAGAAAAAAAATTAAAATAAATGGACCAGAAACCAGACATGAAACATCTTCCTTTCAAATTAAGAAAAAGAGAAAAATAAAAAAGCCAACTTCTTCAGGATCCACCACTAAAGGCCACATTTAAGGCCATGCAAACTAAGGGGAAGATTTCTATTATTTCAGTAGGCTTTTTAGTGAGATCTTCTTTAGTGAAGGTGTTGCACAGTTCCCTAGCTGAAAAAAGGAAAACAAGCATAAATTTTCCTATAAAATCCCTTGGTTGATGTCAAAGCTGCAGGAGGCTGCAGGCTGAAATGCAGGGCTGTGTGAGGTTGCCAGGGTGGTCCCAGGGTGAGGCTGGCCCCTGGCTCTTCTTCCACCACACACATTTTTAAAAGGTTTTGGAACGGCAAGACTGGAGGGCTTGGAATAAAGAGTCTGGTCACATGAAGGCAATTCACCCAAGGTAGCTGATCAAAAAAGAGATGGAGAAGTGGGGCAAATAAATTGTGTAAACACTTTCACAAGGAATAAATACCTTTTCTTTAATCTAGCAAAGGACGGTACCAGCCAGAACCAGCAGCTAGAATTCAATTCAGGCAGGCAAAATTCAATTCAGAAGGAAAGCACAGGTTTTTCACTGTGAGACTGATTAACCACTGAAATGAACACTGAAGGGTGGCGGTCTCTTTTCCAGCCCTGCTCACATACTGGTCTGGCTGAGATACCATAAGCAGCCGCATGTAGATCCAAAATGGGATGGAAACGGGCTACAAGAGGTGACAGAATGTCTTCCGATGGTGGTAACCAGGTGAACCTCTGCCCTCCATGTTAGTACTGGCCAGAGCGGATGATTGTGTGGTCCCTTTGCTGTTTCAAACACAGACTGGACTTTTTAACTAGGAACATGCAGAGATGCATTTCAGCAGGTTCTGCTTAGCTACAATTGTATAATGAATTCTTCTAAGGAGTAAATGTTTCTGTTTAGTTCAGTAATAGGGCTTCATTAAGAGCCTTTATAGACCAAAAGGGGAAGAGTAACCCAATCAAAGGTTCCTGATGAAAAGAAAACAGCAAAGTAGGAAAATAAGTACTTACTACATACCAGGAATGTGTGAGCCCATTCTCTGCCATGAACTGAGATGTAGTTTCTTCCTTTACTTACAAGGACATTTAGTGCTATTTTGCATAATAAAAACATGTGCACAAAGAAGCATAAGCCCAGGGATGTGTCACCATTCCCAGGGATCAGTCCTGGCTGGGATGGAGCACATTCAGCTTGTTTTATAGACTGCAGGGAGGTAGGTGTGAGGGCCTGGGTGGATGATGGATGCATCTCAAGCATGGGGTCTAGGAGGGTGAGAGAAACTGTGGCATGGTGCTGCAAAGGGACAAGATCCAGGCCTGGCCATGTTCTGAGGAGCCCATTTTGCTCCCACACTCTGAGGATTGTGCATTTTGCACTCTCTGCAGGATCAGCCACGTGCCTGGATGCTCCCAGAGCCAAGATGATGGCTCCCCAGCTACAGGTGCTTCAGGAGGAGACGTGCACGTGGCTACCAAGCCACTCATCCCTCTACATGCCTAATCCAAGGGGTGGAGTGACCATGTGAATGATACCAAATCCCCCAATGTTTCTCTCATTGGAAGGCAAAGGGTCATGGACAGAGTCAGAGGACAAATATAGCCCTACGAGCTGGCCCTGCTGTGCCCCAGGAGAAAACCCTCTCCACTGTGCTTGGTCTTGACCTTCTTTCTTTATTGGCTGTGTCTGCTAGTGGAGAAGGATGGCTGGCAAAGCCTGCAAAGGGATCCTTGCAGACACAGTGGTCTCTGCAGCTTATCTTCTCCTGGCCATGGGAGATGTGCAGTCCCAGCTCTCTCCAAGACAGAGCATGATCCCTATGTCATGACAGCCAACACCAGGACCTGACAGTCATAGGAAAGCAGACCTTTCTCTCACAGAAGAGAACACAGTGAACATAAAATATGACCAACAGTGCAATGTTTCTATCACAGTAAATTGTGGAACAAAATTTGCCATTGGAAAGGACCTCCTAGGCTGCTGCAGTCACTCATCCACAAGAACCAAAGCCTCTAATCCCATTAAGAAACTTATCTTTCCTGATGGACAAAAAAGCTTTCTCCCATCAAATGTCTATTCTGATGGAAATCTTTATACCAGAACTCTCTGCCTTACAAAGGGCCAGGGTGCAATCTAAGCCTTTGATGTTGTGTTTGGAGTATAATGAAAGGCATTAATTTGAATAGAATTATTGAAATGGCATGTCTGTTTCTGCTATTAATAGAAAAGAATCTTAAAACAATGAGCAGCAGAGATGGGGTCTATTGCAGTGAACAGGAACAAAGGCAGAACATTTTGCTTTGGTGGTTGTATTACGGGAATCGCCTGAGGTCTCTAATGGGCTAGGCTCTGTACAGAGCAGAAACGACAAAACTTGCAGGAGGCTATGAGAGCAAATCTTGGGACCTGGGCTCTGTCTGCAGATCTCTTATGACTCAAGAGCTGCAGGGCATTAAACAAAGCTGGCACAGAACAGATTCAAAACAAATCAGACATGACAGGTCTTCATTTAGCTGGGGAACTCCTTGCTAGAGGATGCTGTGGATGCTAAAAGTTTATCTGGGTCTAAGTGGAGGTCGAATGAGTTCAAGAAAGAGAGACCCACTGAGGATCAAGCCTGTAAGTCTCTAATATTTGTAGCCTGGGAGGAGTGCAGGAGGGGAGTATCATACCTGCTTGCCATGATATTATGCCTTCCCTACTCATCCACTTTTATGAGGATGCTGAGATATCTGGGCTTTGATCTGACATAATAAAGTTGTTCTGATAGTCTTGAGTTCTTCTGATCTCTGTATGTAAAGAAGTATTTGTATTTTTATACCTGTGCAGCATTGCGTAATAACCTGAAAATCATAGAAGATACTGCGGTAAAAAAAAACAAAAAACAAACAACAAAAACCCAAACAACCCTTCCTAGGGGCTTGAATTTCTAGTGAATTGTCTCTTTGCCTTTTGTGTTTGTTCCCCAGGAACATGCTGGCAAAGCAACTCAGTGATTGCTGCTCATATGCTGGCATAACCTCAGAGCAGAGCTGGTGAGGAGGTATGAAGCAGTGTGAGCTTACCTATGCTGGTTCCCCAAGGAGCTCACTATGGGAAACATCTTGAGAAGAGCTGTCTGCATGGGGTGAAATGACATGCTGCCTCTGTGGTCCTGGAGGAGACCAAGAGCCTCTGGGGAGAGATGGCAGAAACATGTCCTTATCACAGGGCGCAACACTGAGCCCAATGAAAGAGGACAAGAAGTACAGGCAAGAAGAAACTACCTAGTGGTAGAAGCTACAAATCCCACTGGTGTCCTGAGTAGCTGTTTGCATGAGAGAAAGATCAGAAGGAAGGATCTGAGTTTATTCCCTGCCTTGCCAGGGGTTCTCTGCAGCTTCCTGGCTGGGATAAACTCTTCACCTGTATCCACTAACTTCACCTGTGGAGCCTGATGGATGGGCACAGCATGACACTAGTCCCAGACATAGCTTTGGTAAGAGGCTAAGGGTATCGGTGGCAGCACAGAGCTTGGGGGCCAGGTGCAGGAGGACTCTGGAGAAAGCCCATCCATTCTGGGATGCCCTTCCCTAGTGTTTCCTCCTGTCCTCCACCACGCATGATGCAAGAAGACATGCCTCACACAGCTGCTAAGAGGCCCTCGCAGAGCTTTGCTTGCTCCCCAAGGGACCAGCTCCCAGGCTAGCAATGTTCTCCCTCTTTCCATTCCTCTGTGGCCCAGGCTTGCAGTGCATACTGTTGGGGTTTGAAAGCATGCACACACACAGGTCCTGCAGGGCTTTGCTGAAAGCAATCAAGGGTGGAAACAACACAGGGTACAGTCAGAAAGGAGAGACACCAGCAGTGGCTTTACAGAGCAGAGGAGCAAGTGGCAGGGATGGGGGGCTTAGTTAAAATTAAAGCTGTGAGATGGGGGACACCAGAGGCAGCTGAGACCAGGATGCAGCATTGCAATTTGTGATCTTTGCTGCTCTGGTTTTAGCAACATGGCAAAGCCTTCTGTAACATTCCCATCCTTCTCATTCATTGCGCTAGGGTTTCTTTCCTGCTAATCACTTCAGCCGAAGCCTGTCCAATGTTTTATCTTCCCCAGCTTGGGAGAACAAAACTGAAGATTTGCATCTAGGCTACAATGGGAATGGGCAGCTTGGCAGACAGCGCCGTTGTGTGTTGCTGCCATTATGTGTATCTCCTCCACAACGAGGAGTCTGCTCTATATCAGTGCCACTGAGCTTTCTGCAGGAGCTGGCTGGGCCGGGCAGCCATCCCACCGGTCGTGCTGAGTGAGTTAACGCAGCCGCTCCAGTCCCTGCGGGAGGGTGCTGGATCCATCTGTGAGCTAGAAATCAGCAGACTGGTGGCCACCGCATAACATTCACTGCTTGGATTGATGTTGCAGTAGCAGAACATACTTCTTCCCCACTCTGCAGCAGTAACACAGCCCAGACCCCCTGTTTGAAAACCCTGAGCTGCTATCACTGCTGCATTACTACTAGTTTTGCATGCTACTGTAGAGTGATGATAGCTAGATTATCTGGCAATTCGAGCAACTTAGGGCATGTTTGTATATATTCAAGAGCATAAAACAAACTCCAGTGCAGTGTACAGGAGGGTCAGCTAGAAGCAGGAGACCTGCCCTAGCTTGCCATGGCACAAAGCTGATTAGCCCTGTGGTGCATCTCCTGCAAGGATGCAGACTCCAGCTCCACAATGAGTCCCACTGCACGATCCCTGTGATCTGCTATGTGCAAGTCATGCTCCATCCCTGAGGCACCCTGCAGCTGAACTTGCCCCTGGCATGCATTTCCTTTAGTGTTGCATTTAATTCATCCCCCAGCTGCTGCATTATGCCCTCTGTCTCACAAGGCTGTCTCTGAAGCAGGACTTTGTGACATATTTCTAGGGGCTGTGTGGGCTGACATAAAAGACAGAGAAACTCTCTGTACCTGAAGAATTTGCAAGCTGTAAACATTTCCCTGCTAACTAGCCCAGCTGGTTGGTTGCTGGGTTTTCACACACACTTTCAAAAGCCTGGTCTACCATGAACACCAGCAGAGACAACCTTAAACCAGTGTAGAATGGCAAGGCCAATTAATCTTTTAATGGAGTCAAACTAGGTATCTACAGCTAAGGTTGACAGAAATATGGTAACAGGGATGCATTTAAAAGGTTACCTCTTTGCTCATGATCAAAGGGAGATGCAGTGAGGAGAGATTTCTCCAACCTTCCTTCTTTTCTGTTTTTACTCTTCCCTGAAACTCATCTTTGTTGAGGAAATGGCAAGGCCTGCAGCGGCTGGGAGGAGCTGAGCACATCACAAAAAGCCTGGGACAGGACCAGCAGCAGGCAAAGGTCTATACTATAATCAGGCACAGGTTCATCAGACTCTGGCAACTCTGCTGGGTGCTAATTGCTGCTGCACCAGTCTGGATGCTGTAGTGCTGGCCATGTCTGGGCTGGCACTGGTACAGCCCCACAACAGCCCCACTCCACCTCTGCTTGGCATTGCTGTCCACTTTGCTCCTCTCTGCCCTTTGATAAATCTGTCTTGTGTATTTGGAAATGGTGAGATAAAGCTCCCAAAATGAAGAGGCTTTAAGCAGGTATTGGATCTATTGATTTGTCCACTGGCCTTTCAGTTAGTGAGGTTCTCCTCTTCAAGCACAGCCATGAAATCACAAGGGCTGTAAATAAAACAAACAGGCTGAGATTTTTCACAAGACTCCAGTCGCTAAGAGCTTTAAGAAAGCAAAGTACCAAGTAGTACAAAAAGTACAGTAGTACAAAAGTCTCCAGGATGTACAGCAAGTGAGTCAGGTTGCAGTCCACAAACTCTTATCAGCTGTTCAGATGAGCACTTCTCCCACCATTTCCTCTGCCTCCAGCTGCCTCCAGAGGTTCTTTCTCCCCTTTCTGCACCCTTTCCCCAGACACCTGTGCACAACTGGTTGTGAAGCCAGATGCTGAGCTGGAGCTGGTCTAGCTTAAATATGGGTGCATGCACATATTTCAGTATTTTGAGGCATATACCTATACAGGCAGCTTGTTTTCTGTCAGTTCCCTGACTGGGGTTGTCATGTGGCTTCAGAAAAAGGGGATGCTTTCCCATCATTTCCACCACTTGCCATGAACAACCACTGCGATTTGTCTAGCCTGCCCTTAAACCACTTAAGCAGTGATTCCTCTGACACTTTCCTATGGAGAGGGTTCAATAGCCAAAACCAGCTCTCTCTGAGAACACTCCTCCCTGATCTTCAGCATAGATTTCCTTTTCCCTCCGCTTTGTGCAAGAGAGCTGTGGTACAATGGGTGTTTTATTTGTGGCAGATCTTTTAGACAAAACCTTACTGAGTTAAATCCAGCACTGAAGAGGGGGAACCCAGGGTGGGCTTCCCATGGCAGTGGGAGGCTGTCAAGCTCAGGGAGCTAACAGTGCACAGTGGGGGAGGAACCTTGCATCCCTGAGGACTCTCATGAAAAGAGGGTAGACAAATGAGTGTGAGGAGACAAAGCTCAGCAGAATGATCTGTGGCAAGGTTGGAAAGTGATGTTAATGGCAAGGAACAGAGTTTCATGCCGGGAGTCTGAAGGTCATGGGGGACCACCAAGAGGTGCTGAAGGTCACCTCATTTAAGCTCCCTTTTCTGTTGCCAAAAGTATTACTAAAGAGAGAGGTGTGGGTGAATATTTTGGCTGAGGATCCTCGGGTGTCCTGTTCTTGTTCCTACTGATAGCTGCTCCCTTGTGTGCATTTTATCAGGCTGAGCCCCCAGAGCAGGTTGCTTTGACTTGCTGAGGCACCAGGTACCAGCTGAACTGCAGTAACTCAAGGTGGTGCAGCAGGAGGTAATGGCTGAGCTAGAAATGGCTGTTCAGCTGCAAGCGAGAGGGTTAAAAATCTCAGCCAAGAGCAAAACAGCTGCTTTCTCGTACCTGCTGGTACTGACAGTCTACACTGTGAAAGCCACCCCGTGACAGAAGTGCTTATGTTAAAATTGCCTGTACTTCTCAGGGTGAGAAAAGAGGGGGTCAGTACACTATGGACTGTGCACACCACTGCTTGGCGTTTTACTTACATCTGGGACTCCATCTTCCCTCTGCAAAATAGAAGTTTGCAGTTGAACTTCCTCTCCCCAGCCTTTGCAAGCTGAGTGCTATTTATGTGATATGTATACAACCGGGGGTCCTGTATTTCAGTGGGGAGACTTTCCTGGTACTCACATTGGGCTGCTGGCAGTGGGGCTTGGAGATGCAGCTGGATGGGCTCTCCTTTGGCTAGTAAGGGGTGAGCACCACCACCACACCAAGGGGCCTTTCTGTCAACAGGAATATTAACAGGTTTTCCTCTCCTCCAGCTGGTACCCACTGCAATATCCCAGAGGCTCCTTGTTCTTCACATTCCCTCTCTCCTGTTGAAGGTGTTGAAACTGGTCTGAATCCTCCAAAATGGAGAGGGGAGGCACAGCAGCCCCCCATGCACATCTGCACTGAGGCAGTGCTTGAACAGATGCCTGTCCCTGAGGAAACTGGACAAGGAGAGTGTGGTGTGCCTCAGCCTGGGGAGCTGGTGTCGCCTGGGGAAATGAAACTTGGCAGGGAAGGTACAAGGACAATTCAGCAAGGCAGGTGGTAAAATGTAATTTCAGATCCCATGCAGGCAAGGTAAGAAAAAAAAAGAGACTGAGAAGACTGAATTATTTGCTAGTTTGGAATGCTTAATTTTTCATCTTCTCTAAAGCATTTGCATAATCTTTTTTTTGGTGTGTTTTTGCTTTGTTTTGTTTTACTTTTTTTCTTGGGAGTTTTTTTTTAAATGAAACCTTTCTTGTCAGTGCTACCTTGGCAGCCTCTGTCTGAGCACCAGCAAAACATTCTGTGTTTACTGTCATCAGAAAACACCAGCTCCTAGGAGCCGTGCAATGCAATTACAGCCAAAGTATTGGGAGGGGGAGAAGCTGGGGACAGCAATGTCACCACTCTGCCTGGAGCCACCATCCCCACAGAGCGAATCCTTCCTGCACCCAGCCCCAGCTCCCAGTGCAGTAGCCTACACATATCCACAGCCTATCTCACCCCTGCAGGTCCCTTTGGCTTTAAAGCCCGTGGCTCTGTGTTCAGGGGATGGTGCCTAGTGTCATGTGGGTGGAAATGTGCTAGGCAGAGCCAAATCTTGCTGGTCTTTGGCTCATTCAGCATTTCTCCTGATCAGAAAGTACTAAAGCCCAGAAACTGTGAGTGCAGGCTCTGCCAGAGTGTTTCAACTAGTTATTGAGATCCCTTACTAAGCCCCTTCGGCATATCATCAGGCTGAGAATCACAAGAATCAGTGAAAAAAAATGGAGACATCTCATTTAGAAATTTTGCTGAAACCCAACATTCAGCCTTCTCTGCAATAAAATGTGATTAAACATTCCCTCTTTAGCTTGGAAACACTTGCCAACTTTAATCTGAAAGTTCATTACACCCTCTCCCCACATACGTTTTCTGATGAATAAACTATTTATCTCCTCCCCATGCAAAAAAAAAAAAAAAGTCTGTCTCTTGCTGTAACACCAGACCATGGTGCTCATGTTTGGGTACAGAGCCAGACTTGCTCTGAGCCTCTCCATTCCCCTGCATATCCATAACTGTGCTGGAAATCTCCAGATGACAGGCTTTCAATCACTTCCTGGGGAAGGGAGAGTCCACTCCCAAAGGGAAAATTGACTTAAATTGTTAAAAAAAATCCCAACCCAAAAACTCTTGGAAAAAAAAGAGCAATCTTCTAGCTCACTGGTTGCCTTGAAGCACCAGGGAAGTGATCCTTGATGGCTAGCACAGAGCTATCCAAGCGCTTCAAGTCCTGATCTCCCCAGCTCTCCTCCTGATGGGAAATATTTATTTCATGTTGACAGAACA
Source organism: Scopus umbretta (assembly GCA_013400535.1). Taxonomy (NCBI): domain Eukaryota; kingdom Metazoa; phylum Chordata; class Aves; order Pelecaniformes; family Scopidae; genus Scopus; species Scopus umbretta. The sequence goes on along the minus strand of VZTL01073364.1, from coordinate 2,892 downwards.
GTGCTCCAGGGTGGGAGCTCATATTAATTATATGACAAACACATCCTTGGACAGTGATTTGCATGCAGCCTTACATTAAAAAACTCAAGGTCCTATAAAAGAGAAGCAGAGTCCGTTCCTGCTCCCCGCTGCATATTGGATGAATCCAGGCATGATATTTGACTGCTGTGACCTTCGGGAAGGTCTGAGCATGTTTCCAGCCCCTGCACACCCGTGCAGGTTACTGGCTACATGGATGCAGCTGGCACAGACCTGGCAGCCCATCCAGGCTGTTCAAATAGTTTGGAGAACCTCTTGTGAAATACTCACAGGGGGTGTGAAGACATGCGGTGTCACAACCTACAGGCTGCCTCCTTAAACCAGCATTATATTTACAGCTTTATCATCTGCAAAGAGCAGCTGGTGCCTCATCCTGCTGCATACTCCGCAGTGTGACTCTCTAACTTGGAGGCTGATTTATGGAGCGTGTCTTGCTTTTCTCAGTAAAAATTATAAATGGCACCAAAAAAAAAAAAAAAA
>VZTL01073361.1:22129-35187 GCA_013400535.1 Scopus umbretta | reverse complement strand
CTAAGTCCAAGATGGCCTCCGACAACCGCACGTCCCACCAGTCCTTCTCTGTGAACAGGAGGTCAAGCGAGGCACCTCCCCTGGTAGGCTCACTTACCAGCTGTGTCAGGACATTATCTTCCACACACTGCAGGAACCTCCTAGACTGTTTCTTCTCTGCTGTGTGGTATTTCCAGCAGACGCCTGGAAGGTTGAAGTCCTCCACGAGAACAAGGGCTAGCAATCTTGAGACTTCTGCCAGCCGCTCGTAGAATACTTCATCTACCTCTTCGTCCTGGTTGGGTGGTCTGTAACAGACACCCAGCAGGATGTCTGCCTTGTTGGCCTTCCCCCTCATCCTTTCCCATAAACGCTCCACCCTGTCATCCTGATCGAGCGCTATACAATCGAAGCACTCCCTAACATACAGAGCCATGATCTTATGTTACACTTAAAAAGTTGGGATCATTAGCTGTTAAGATACTTCTGCATTTAAGGGAGTGTAAAATTACTGTTATATCTGTGCATACATTGGTATTTCTAATAAGGTTGTTCCAGATCACTATGAGAATATTTATATATATTTATTTGTATATTATGTGAACATTATAAATAGTTATTTGTATTTATGTATACAAAATGCACAGATCCGTTCCTTATATACTACAGTGATTTCAGGGCTTTCAGGATTTGATTGCTGAAGCAGAAAAAAGAGTGGAACAGATTCTTATTGTAGCACTATTATTCTGTCAGAAATTTGATGTTCATTACCTAGGCACTCTTACCTCAATTTTGTTAACCAGTTGTAATATAATGGTTTGCTAAAATGATATCAGTTAACATTCTAGCCTCACTTTTTTCTGCCTGGGGGAGGTTAATTTTAGCCTGTATATTTCTGGCAGCTGGAACACATATGCTTTCTGTCCCCATGCAACTGGCATGTTTCACTCATTAACTGTTTATTTCAGCTGCACTGTCGGTTTTCTGTGGGAACTGCAAAGATTTGAGATGCTAATGTACTTTGAAAGACAGAAAACAATCTCAGTTATTCCCTTAAGACTGCCAGGCTGGTAGGAAGGCCTTTAATAACCTCAGCTTATGTTTTGTTATATGCTGTTGTTTCAGGTTCAATGGATCCAAAGGACTTTCTGAGGGAAGCACAAATAATGAAGAACTTGAGACATCCAAAGCTTATACAGCTTTATGCTGTCTGTACTTTGGAGGACCCAGTTTATATTATTACTGAGCTGATGAGATATGGAAGTCTTCTAGAATACCTTCAAAGTAAGCAAATGACTATAAACTTATTTCAAGGGGTGCCACAGCTGTCAGTTTAGTAAATACACTAACATAAAATATAGAAGTACAACACTCTAGTTCAATATAAAAGCTACATTATTTGTCGTGTGTGGGGATGAGAAAAGAGGAAAGAAAAAGGTTTATGAATTTTTGACGTGCCAAAGTATTTGAGAAGTAGGAGAGAATCACATTCACAGTTTGATTCTTGCCTTATAATGACCCATATTTTTCCACCCAGTTCTATGAGTAGATGGGAACATACACTGACAGAATAAAAATATAAGCATACAGAAGGATAGGTCATCATATTTGACATGAAATAGAGGCACTTCCACAAAATGTACTTAACAGCTTTGAAATCTATTACTAAACAGGAATAGCCTTTCACTGTGAATTTGTCCCTTGCCTATAGCATCAGGGCTTTTATCTCAGCAGCACTTCAAAGTGCTCTTTTGAAGGCAAATAATAATTAAAAATAAAATTGTACAGCCTGGAACAGACTAGCATAATGATTGCACTTTAAGTTCACCCCTGCTATTGAGAAATGCTTGATTCTAGTGTTGTTACCCATTTTCAGTTTAGCAGATGTCTCTGAGGTGCTAAATGTCTCTAAAGCTGTAATAGTCTCTTGAAGACAAAGTGTTCACCTAGATTGTCTTGCTAAATTTCTTCTCTGTCTCCAGCCCTTAAGGCAAAGCCCAGTGAAATACCACAGACAGTATTTACCATGGCACCTGCCTTCCCCCATCTTCTCTGTGGAAACTTTTTTAAGTGAGGCTCAGTCCAGGGATGATTACAGCTAAAGAAATCTCTGGTAGAGGGACAGCCCCTCCAGGAACTGCACAGAGAGGGGCTGCAAAGAAGCTTGGGCCAGATCATCTAAATTTTTGTAGGCATTTAGTGGCCAGAGATAGCGAGGCACAAATTTCCTTTAAATTATGATCTTTGGTGCCTTTATATTTGATTGCCGCTTATCTGATTGAAAGAGCCTGGCACATCAGGAAATGATTGCTGTGCGTGAAAACATTTATTGCACTGGAGAAATAGCTCGGAGAAAGCCAGGTTGAGTCACAGCTATTGCAGAGGTGAAAATTGGCCTCTTTGTGCACGGAGAACAACATGTCCAGGACACATCAGCGCGGCAGCCTGCGTGTGGATCAGTTGCCAGCGTATGCACAGCAGCTGTCCTTGCTGTAGGCAGCGCATGTATGCACCCTGGTCTGTGCCTAAGCACTCATTCCTGTTGCCCCACATCAGAGAGACTGGAAAGTCAGTTGGTTTCCAGGCAGCTGTCAATATAACCGTAAAAATGGCCAGCTGAACCTCAGCCTAGTGGCATCCCTCCTTGTTTGATGGCCTATGCACAGGGGGATAAACAGACCTAAGAAGTGGAAGCGGAGACCCAGGTGCTTTGATAGGTGTTGGTCAGAGAAAAGTCATTGCCGTCAGTGTAATAAGGAAAGAGATTCGAAGCTTGCGTAGAGCTCTGTGACTGGAAGTGATCTGTGTCAGCTGCACAGCTCCTGATAAGCATTCTTGAGACTCAGCCACTGCAGGAACCAGGAAAACATTTCTAAAAGGCTACTATGTTTGTGTGCACTGTGGGTTAATAGGGCAAAGTGGAGCAGAGGGAAAGTCCGGAGATCACTCTTTGGTTAAATTTCCCCTCCTAGAAACACATGGTATGTTTCTTCAGCTTTAAAAATCCCTAATACTTCATGCATAGTGACTGTTCCATTCCACCATAACGACAGCTACTTAATAATGATGGGCATGCGAATTCCCTGTGCACCCCGTGAACGTACTTTGGGATACTTCTTGATGAAAACTGCTATACAGAGTTATTGAGCTGCCACCAGTACGAGAAAAATGCAGCTGAAAACTTTTTGTTGTTATTAGATGTGAATGAAATTGTCATAAATATATGAGTGTTTTTATCAATTCTGATAGACCTGGGGCTTGTTCTGGCAGGGACGCAGTCTTGAAGTTCGGTGAATGATTATGGAGGCAATGCACTCAACTAGGGAAAGTGCTGCTTATTTATTTATTTATTTGTTGTCAGGCATCTGTCAATGAGAGTCTTTTGCTGTCTTTTCTATATGAGATATTGCGACTGATTGTTTAGAACAAGGTGCAGACCCTAAGCCTTCTTTAATATTTTCTCTAATAACTTTTTCATATAAGGGCAATAGTTTTGGCAAAAAATACTTGTAAAAAAGAACATGGAGATGCTACATTTTCTTTATAGGATAAAGAATAAGCCATGGAAAGGTTTTATAGATTCACCCATAGTGCCTGGTTTTGAGTGTGGAAATTATAACAACTTTGGTTTTTTGTTGTAGTTTTTCCTTCTTTAAAAAATTTTAAAACAAACTAAAGCCTGTATGTTTATCCAAATGAATACAGCTAGAAACTCTTCCGATCTGCTCTCAATCAGCCAGATGGGAGCTGGGTCTGGAAACCTCTGTAGCTGTACCAATGCAGTGCTGTGCTTGAACTTGCGTGCTTTGACTGGCCCAACCTGGGATTTTGGAGGTGTAGTCAGAAATCTTTATGAGACAAATATACTTGATTTGCACTTCAGATCCCAGAGAGACTTGCACTTCATCTTTGTGCACAGTTTGTGGCTCCTGATCAGCTGTGGCTCCTCCTTACAGCTTTCCCTTCTTCAGCTTCAGAACGGCAGCAGTGCAGAACCAGCTCACAGAGAAAAATCCTCCAACAAATACTGCAGCAGCCAGGGAAATGGTGGCCTCTTCCCCTCCCTCAGCCCACATGCTAAAGGCAGTAGGTCAACCTAGTTTGGGTTCCCAAACAAGCCCCAATGGAAGAAAAAGTCTTTCAGCTGCTACTCCACCAGTTAGAGGTGGATCTAGTCCTTGTGCTTTCACACAGTGCACCTGTGTGTCCTGCAGGGAGTAAGACAGGGAGGGTTTAGCAGCTCTAACGCCTGTTCTGCACTGAAGCAGCTCATTAAACACGAGGCTTACGAGTCATCCTTTTTGCTGTGACATTGCTGTGTTCTGCCTCTTGGAGCAAGCTTGTGTCAGGCCAGTCTGGAGCATCGGCAAAGCAATGACAAACCTGTCCTCAAATCTGTCTGCATCCTTGACTGCTTTCACCAAGAGGTAGTTCACAGCCTGTGCAGATGAAGGACCAGTGTGAAAGGGAACATGGAGAAAGGAATTTTAAGCTGAGTCACATAAATTAGTTTCTAAAACCCAGGTACTCATGCAAGGTACTTGTACATATTTAGTTATTAAATACAATTTTAAATACAATTTTAAATACAATTAAATACAATTAAATACAACATAAGCGTCATTTGTGGATTTATATCTTTGTCCAGCAAGCTGAATAATAAATGTTGATGTCTGCCAGTTACCAGAACTGCAAAACTTCGGAGTGTTAATTATTCTGTGGCGCGATGATGGATTTTCTTGATATGTAAGCCATAGACTTTCACACAGCCTGATTTTTCTCCCTCTCTCTTTTGAAGGTCAAGACAGCTATTAAACATATGTGTAGGAGAGGAAAAGACTTCCTGAGTCAACAATAGAAGTAAATAATCTTAGTGCTGGATTATCATGACAATGAGTTTAGCCTCAAAAAGGAAGTAGGACAACACACATACAGGGCAAATTTAATAATTTAAAATTCATTTCTTTTACCTAATCATCTCAGAACGTCCAGATGAGCAGGAAATTCAAGGCCTGGAGATTGCAGAATAGATCAGTAAACAATGGATTTTCACACTCTTCATGAGGAGTGATTGCAAGGTTAGGTCAGATAAAATGCCAGAACTGGAGCAGGCTGTGCAAGACAATGCTAAGACACACTTTCACTATGAATCAATTCAAATCAAGCAACAGAAAACTGCCAGCTACAAATATTTTATTTCTTTAACACAGAAGCAGTAAGGAAAAGTCACCAACCTTAGTGAGAAAGAAGAATTACCAATAAGCATAGCAGCAAACACAGCTTTTTGCTATTGTTAAGATTCTGAAGCAGAATCTTGAAACTGTTTTGAGTATTAGAGGCTACAGAGGTAGGCACTCATGCTTCCGTGCTGCAGCATTTGGGTATGGGTGACAGTGATGCTTGGCTATAACACCAATTTGGTTTACCTAGATTACCTTGTGGTATAAATTCTTTGCTATGAGGAGGTCAGCTGACCCCAAAATGCCACAAAGGCCATGAATTTGAATTCTAATGTGTTATATCCCAATGACTTTTTTTTTTTTTTAGTACCTGTCTTACTATTTTTGGCTGCAGTTTTTCATGGCCTAAGGCTCTTTCCTTCATTTCTGGAGGGAAGTTGATCTGCTGAAAGTTCTTCTACTACTTTGTTTGAACAGCCAATCTTCAATTGCCAAATCTCTATTTCTGGGACTTGCTGATCTTACAGTGGTGGGAATGGCACACACATTGCTTCAGAAAGTTCTACAAGAGAAGCAGGCAGCTTGAAAACAGCTCAAGGAATCCTACTGTTGAGTAGCAGCAACAGAGATAACAGCGTGAAGCAGTCAAGTGGACTGGAAAGTGAAAATGAGAGTTACACTTGACAGCAGATGGTATATTTCCTAGTAAGAATCATTGGAGAACAGGAAACCAGCATAATTTTGTGCTTTTCCATCTTTAGTCATCTTTGGCTACGTCCAGTGAGTACCGATGTACTCACAGTTTGGAACATGTAACGCACTTGTCAGAAAGGCAAACATCTGCTTTACTATCAGTAGATAAGCACCTTTTTCTTTTGACTATGTCAGAAGCTCCTTCCAGGCCTAGATCAACTGCTGCATTTAGTATTGACTCTTTTAGAGAAGGTGGGACAGGCATTGTTACTCAGTTATTGTGAAACTAGCTGCCTGACTTTAAATAGTGTCATTCACTAACCTCTGTCATTTGGTTGGGCTGTTACTTTATTGTATTGCATGGCTTTCTTGATTTGTGTTGGCTATTTGAACCAGTCAGCTGTTATGTTATTTATCTCTGAATACCATAAATATTACATTGTCCTTGTCATTTTCGTTTGAAACAGAAGATGCAGGCTCCCAAATCTTCCTGCCACATCAAGTAGACATGGCTGCTCAGGTGGCTTCCGGGATGGCTTACCTTGAATCTCAGAACTATATCCATCGGGATCTGGCAGCCAGGAATGTTCTTGTTGGTGAACACAGTGTCTACAAAGTGGCAGATTTTGGACTTGCAAGAGTTTTTAAGGTGGGTTGCGAGAGGGTGAATTGGCTCTACTTTAACTCTGCGGAACAAGGTGGAAGAGGTCAACTAAAGGTTGGACTGTAGCCTCTGAATTGCTGGGTTCAGGCAAAAGGAATATCCAGAGAGAAAAGAACCTCTAACGTGTTCACTTGTATCCTCTACCTATCTTATCCCATGCAAGGTTAGAAGCTGGCCTGTGCCTTTCTGTCAGTCTGAAGATGGCATCCTGGTGTCTGCTTCCCCCTCAGCCACCAAGGAAAGAGCCTGGCAAGCAATACCCTGTGCTGCACAGCATTAGTGCCTGCCACATGGAGAGAAATCACAGGAGTGATGGCAAAATTATGTTCCTGAGCCTGTAAGGGAAGGCATATAAAAATGTATTGACAGCCATTCTTTCCTTGTTCACTTCCCCACTGCCTCCATGATGCTTACGAGTGCAGGTAGTAATCATAAAAGGACCTTATTCCTTTCCATGACTAACAGCGGAGTTTGTAAAGTGAGCTCTCAGAGCTTTAAATCTGATGCAGTTTCAAGTCCTTTGCCATTGCACTGTGTTTTTTCTCTAGCCCGTGAGGCCGTGGAATGCCAAGTAATGCTGACCAAGATCACCCTAGGAAAGAGCTGTGGTTTAGAAATGAGATTTCCTACCTCTGGAAATTATTTGATCAGAGATAGAAAGGTTTGATTTGCCATATTTTATGGATTTCAATATGTAATCCATAATTTCTGAGGTCTTATTATTGTTTTTATTGATTTATGTTCTTGCACTGAGAAGGAAAAACAGAGAAAAAAGCCCTCTGGTTCTCGTTTGTTTTTTTCCATTCAAGCAGCAGAAATTGAAGTTCATAACAGAGTTGGATTTATTATATACTGAAGTATAGAATAATGGCTTGACAGTGGCATCAAGGGACTTTGAAAGTGCTTTTTGCTTAATTTTCATTTTTCTACTTATGCGTAAGTTCAGATTGCACTTTTTTTCACATGAAGAATATATATTTTTAAATGAACAATGCTTACAATGGATATTTCTCCTCTGTCCTCACTAGAGAGGGTAATAATTTGCAGCTGTTGACATTTCTTGTTAAAACAGAACTTTACTAAAATACTCTGTCATAGAGCCATCTTGGCAGACTTTCTTAGGAATATTCTGCCTCCTAAGCTAAATCACTAACATGGTCACATGCAAAGATCCGAAAGGAGCTGGTGTGAGAAATGAAATCTGTATTTCTGTATGTGTTAATTAGCATAAGGAAATAATTTCTTGTTTCTAGAGATGAGTATTGTGGTCAAGATGCCAGCTGCATCAGTATGTAGATACAAAACACTAACAACCAGTCTTTTCAAAACTAATAGGGCATTACAGCTGGGAAATGTACATTCTTTATTAAACACAATGAAACAAACAAAATCTTGTACACATTTGCCTGGATTTGCCTGTGAAAAACCTGACCAAGGCTTGAATGTGACTGCTGTACACTAGATCGGGTTTAGGAATTAAAGAGAGAATAAATGTTCACAAAGTTTAGATGTCTGTGCTATAAAACTTCAAAGACATGATTCCACAAATTTGCAAGTAAATAATTTTTCTTTTTCTGTGTGTCTTTCATCTTCACTTTACATGAATTAATTGGACCCACTGTAAGCTAATATGTTAATTTGAATCACTTGGAGTTTGTTCTTTGGTCCCTGAAACCTGCTTAAGTGATTGTTATCAAAGTCAATGGCCCTTCAACACTGCAATAAGTCACAGAAGAAAAGTTCTGAAATTCATTAGCTCTTGCACTTGCCTTCTCTGTTTACTGAAGACCAGGCATGGAGCCATTTGGTCTCTAGTGTCAGCGGGATGCTTACACTGCCACTCCTGACAGACTTTCAAAATCTTGCATCCCGGGTCCAGAATTCACAGTAGCAGGTCATAATTAATCACGAGCCACTCCAACGCTGCGTGCTCGCTTGAAATGATAAATGGTTTTAGAAAAGCCTCCGGTGAACAGTAGCATTTCTCAACTGGGAAGCCCAATTCAACAATAGACTTCAGAAAGTGCGTGCTTTAATACCATGAGAGGCAAGTGCTTGGCTAAAAGAGCATAAGATTAAGCTTAGCTTAGTCAAGTGCTTAAGTGCTTTGCTGAAGCACATCTAAAATCACACTTGCTTCATTTTACCCATGACAGGTAGAAAATGAAAATGTATACGAAGCTAGGCCTGAAACAAAACTCCCAGTGAAATGGACAGCCCCGGAGGCAATCCGCTACAACAAATTCAGCGTTAAGTCAGATGTCTGGTCATTTGGAATACTTCTGTTTGAAATAATGACCTATGGGAAGATGCCTTACTCTGGTAAGTGCTTTTACCAAAAGAATGATGTCTAATGTTTTCTTGCTTTAAGAACAACACAAAAAATGTTGAATGCCTGTACTACAGACGTGTTAAAGGGTTAAGACTGTAAATACAGAAAGAAGGCTGTTCAGATGAGGTCCATTTAGTGGGTCAGACCTTCTGGCTGACCCAAGCTCCCTGGAAGCTTTCCAAAGGTTGTGATTAGCAGCCATTCAAGCTTCCCCTTGCTGGCATCAACCTACATTGTGCAGGCACATAAGCCAACTGGCTATTTCCCTCCAGCATCAGATCAAAGATGCCATTCTTGGAATGTGAAAAAAAAGGGAAGGTTTTTCTGTCCCACATCCTGCCCTTCAGTTTTTTTTGGTTTTTTTTTTTTAAATTTATTTTTTTGAGGGTATCTCATGGTTGAACAGTTTATTATGCATGAAGTGCTACACAGGTACTTCAGGAAGAAGGTGTCTGAAAAATGAATTGGGGTGTTTTTAGTCCCTTCCCTCATATTTGACTGTTGCGGTGGAGAGTCTTTGTAAAGAGAAGGATCACAAGAATTAGGAACAAAATATCACCAAACTCAAAAGTAGGTTTAGTGGTATGAGAGCAGCCATTATTCCTGGCACTGTGAGAAATGCTCAGGGAACTATGGCTCCTATAACACAAGATATCAGTGAGATGATTGACTGTGACTCATTTTGAGCTGGTGAGGAGAACACAAGGGAAGGACGAAAGCAAAAAAAAAGTTATGCTGCATCTGTACTGCCCTGAGGGGTGGTGTGTTCACCATAAACTGCATTTCACAGGGTCCCAAACTGGTATTTCCTGTAAAAGGAAAAATTGATTTTGCTTTCTGATTCCCACCCTCACCTCCTGTGAAACTGTTCTGAAAAGAAAAGAAAAAAAAAAAGAAAACCAAACCCCCAAATCCTCAGCTCTTTCCTATATAAACTATAGGTGTGTGCATATGCACACACACACACAAATTATTCAAGTATAAATGATATGTAACACCATGATTCTCGGTATTGTCTGAAAATATGTTCAGCATAATCCGTTTGCAAAGGCATCGTTTACCTGTAACTTTGCAGTAGAAAATGTCCCTTTGCTGTAGCTATTTACTTACGTGGTATTACTTTTAGGAGTTTGTCCTCAGTAATCAGTTAGGAGAAGAGGTTATGTTGATCCATGGTGGCAAGGGGTAATGTACAGAGGAAACACCATTCAGAGATCTAAGGAAAAGAAGTAAAGATTATGCAATTCAAGATTCCATTTAAAGAGTAGAAAATTGAAATGCAGTGGGACAGTAGTCTTAATATATAAAGGTATAGCAGAGGTAAGGGAATTTTTTTTTTTTTTTTTCATGACTTGCAGTGGCAGAGCAGGGAGGATGCCATTGCATAGCTGCACCAGCAGAAACTTAGGGCTGATAGGGAAAACTTCTAAATGTAAGGAAAATGCAGCAGCAGGACAGATTTTCCTGGGAGATTTTGGAGTCTCAGAGACTAGACGGTTTTAGGAACAATTTAAGTGAAATAGATGTCAGAAAAATTTCGGCAAAACCAGGTGGCGGAGGAAGAGCCTCACACCTAGAAGAAACCCATGTGCTATGCCTCTCAGATGGCACAGTTGGGGTGAGGATGCTGGGAAATGCTGGAGGTGGTTTTGAACAGCTGGTTTGGGATCCTCCAGTGACTCCTGTGGCCTGTTGCTGCTGAAGGCGTGCACGCGTGCCTCCCCAGGGGGCCCATCCCTTGGCCGTGTCTCTGTAAGAGACAGGGACAAGCGGTGTCACTTAGTAGACCCCCAAGTGGCCTGACGAACTCCTTGCGGCTTGCAGGTTTGCCAGGACACCAGGTGATCCAGATGCTGGACCAGGGGTACAGACTTCCTCAGCCGGAGACCTGCCCAGCGCCGCTCTACCAGCTGATGCTGCAGTGCTGGAGCGCGGAGGCGGGCGGGCGGCCCACCTTCAAGGCCCTCTGCGGGCACCTGGAGTGCTACTTTGAGACCGACTCCTCTTCCTACTCCCAGGCCATGGTGAAATGAACCCCAGGCCGGGGCTTGAGGGACAGGCGCCAGCAAACGCGGCTGAAGGAGGGGGGCTGTGAAATCAGCCTGACCTCAGACGTGGAGGTTATTAGGGAATTGTGGTACGTCTTCATGCCCGGCGCTGATACTCAAAGACACTCAAAATTTTTGCTGCTGGCAAGTGTTTTGCAAGACTCAGCATCAGGAAGCTGGAAGGGTGGGGGCTTCTAAAAAACAGAGTCTTCTATTTATTTTTTAAGTAACAGATGGCAGGAATGAACAAATGAAAAGAGTGTTGTTCAATAACTGTTGTAGCATTTTGTAATTTCTTTAGTGGAATAATTATTTGCTGTTCCTTAGATTTTTGATTCCTATCAGGTTGTTCTCATGAAGGAATGTGATGGCTCTGCACAGCAGGATCTGTGCTTCCAGAGTCCTCTCATTGTAAAATAAAAAAAAAAAAAAAAAAATGGAAACCTCGTGACTGTGATGATGGCAGAATGCAGATTAATTACTTTGCTTAGAGTTGAAGTACATGTGCTTTTGCTATATTGGAAAATAAAACAGATGTTCATGGGAGAAAAGGAATTGTTTTGTGGCTGCAAAGAGTGATCTGTTTTAGTTTGTCTACCGTTCCTCTTTTACTAGAATAAACACAATTATTATTAGATTTTTGAAGATTTTTGTTCTTAATTTTGTTAAATAGTGCCATGGACCCAATGAGTTATTGCCCATTGATGTGTAAGGATTTGTTTTATAGTTCTTCATTTTAAGAATATTGGAGAAAAAGTTATTTTAACATGAAATCAAGACCGCCTTAGTCTTTTAGAGTGACACCACTCTCCTCCCCCCCGCCCAAATCACAGACCATCTCCAACAGGACAAGGCCCAGAGCAGTTCTAGGTGTTTTGAAGAGGAATTATTAATCCATTCTTCTATCTTCTCCAGATGTAGCTTTGGTAGAGGAGATTTAAATAATAGATGATCCATTTTATTTTGTTCCATGGGGAAATGGAGCCCAGGTGCTTCTGGCAGCAGTCCTTACAGCTACAGTTTTTAAATTTTTTTTTCCAGTTTTTCTGATTAACTATAATATTGGTTCTGCTAAAATCTGATATCACTGTGACAATTTTATGTTCTCAATTGTGAGGCTTCGAGAACCAAGTTTCAATTATTTACTTATGATTCATCGCTTAATTATTTAACAACATAATCCAGGAATTAAGAGCTGTACTGTGTTAACATAGTGTGAGCTCAGTATAAATGTGCTACCATTTTCCTCTAATATCAAAAAGGGTATAAATAAATGGAAAGATTCATTACTTTAAAGGCTGGGCAGCTTTTATTACATCTTTTTCATTTTCTTCTCTTTATACTTCAAATCCATTCATCTCAGTGCCTGACTTCTAATTTTTAATTTCCTTTTCCCCTCCTCTACTTTTGGAAGGCAGCACACCTTTTTTTTTTCTTTCATACACATCTCTTACATACTCGCTATTCAAAACTCCTTTCCTTATTTATTGTTTTTCTCTTTCTATCTTACTACATGTAGAGTCTTTCTAGCATTCTGTCTCTGTTCACCTTCATTTTCTGTGCAGTTTCTCCCTACTAACCCTCTCTAATATAATTACATTTGTAAAGCACAATACAGCAATAATTAATTAGCTGTCATAGCATCCATGTGATTCTGGAAAGTAATCATCCACTCTGAAAGAAGAGGTTAAATGGCTTTGCCAAACCCATCCTGATAAGAATTGGCGTGGAAGGAACTGGGAGACTCCCAGGCAAAGTCCCTGCTGTAATACCATCCCTGTTTGTTTTGAGACTCATGCTAGCTACTGGCTCATGGCCCCAACAAGATGTTATTTATGGTTATCAAACCTCCATCAATCCATGTGTCTCTCATCTGGCTAGGACCTGTGTTCTACACTGTTAAACTATGCAGTTAGCAAATCCCTCAGAATAGGTTTAAGCAATAAGAATAGGAATGCTGTTATTTGGAAAGATCTCTGTGTCCAACTTGCAACCTTGATGCTCAAACAGTATTTCTAAGATGATTTTTCAGACAGAAAACATTAAGAATGTTGCAAATAGAAGTTGAGTTTGCCCAACTCAAAAAAAGTGTTGATTAAAGAAATTCAATCTTAAAAAACACAGATATGTGCAGTTGACAGGGGGCTATATCTTTTTTTTTT
>VZTL01073361.1:2024-22080 GCA_013400535.1 Scopus umbretta | reverse complement strand
CCCCCCCCCCCCCCGCCCCAAAACAAACAACAGCAGGGAAATAGCAAAGTTTTCAGAATTCCAGATTATACAAACGGTTCCAAGCTGCCCTGTGCTGGCCTCTGCCCTCCAGCAGAAATCAGCAGGATCGTGTAGGACTTCACTGAAGTGGCACACGTAATTTTGAAGAAAGCACACTTGTACAATAAATATCTTCCTAAACCAACATAGAGAGAATAGAAGGGTTGTTCTTCCAGGTAAGTTGGATGTCTTGTCTCCTTAATTTCTCCTATAGTCAAAGGAGAGAGAGAAGCTCCTTGAAATGGTGAATCAGTGCACCAAAATGGCATTTCTCCTCTGAAGCACCCCTGACAGGTTTCTTTCTGTTTGCTGCTGTAAAGGTACCCAGGAGAGATGAGACTCTATGCTGAAGCGTGTGGGTAATAAACCATATGTTGTAAACTGAAATTAGCTGTTTCAAGCTCCCTCTATCAAGCGTGGCCTCATGAACCACCTTTGGTTGAAAGGAGCAGAAGCAGCAAGTGAGCTGCACCCTGCTGAGCTGCATGAGGAGTGGACACCTGCATGTGATGGCCTCCAGGTGATGCAGCCTGGCACGCTGGGCTTCTGCCAGCAGGCATGTTCCCCTGCTGCTGTATCCTGCCATTTTATCTCTTGTGCTTTCTCTTTGCGTGCTTGCACAGCTGCAGCCAGTTAATGGAGTTTGGATCTGCCAGCTGCCCCTAGTATGTGCTGGCCCAGGGTGGGAGACAAGCAGCAGCACTGGCTGAAAGCAGGAGATAGATTCACTTTGGTGCATCTCATTATAGGCACTGCCTCAAATAAATTAGTTTATTCATCTTTGAGGCAGCATGGGCATATTTGGCCTCCCCAAGGCAATGTACTGTAGGTGAAGAGGTACAGTCAGCCTTTGTCTTCCATGCCCGAACACCATCTCCACCCCATTTGTGTGTGTCCTGCAACAAGTGCACCCTCTTTTTTTAGAAGGAGTGGGAAGCAATGAAAGGCAGGAAGGTGATGGGGCCAGGAGATTCATCTTTGTCTTGCACTGAGTTGCTCTGAGAAAGTCTGGTGCCTGGTAGAGCCCCTTTGTCACTATCAACAGTCCAGCTGAGGCCAAGCTTGGAAACCATGGATGCTGCTATGAGAGCCAGTGGTTCCTCTTTCTGGCTTAAATCCATGCACTTGCACTTCCTTATTTTGTCTGTCCCGAAACTGCTGTTACACCAGTGAAATGCTGCCACTCTCATTTGAGCCCTAAATGTGGGTCTTTTTCCCTGGACTGGCAGGGGAACAAAGGAGAGAAAAATCAGCAACGCAATGGAATCAGCAAAGCTCTGGAAATCAAGAGTAATGTGGAAAAGTAATCATTTGTTCTCTGCTCTTTCTTGCCATATTTTTGCAGTCAAATGGATCCATTACTGAGAAAGACTGGAGGAAGAAGGCAGCAAAGAGTGATAAACCTTCACAGAGTTCAATTTGCTTACAGGCAATGCAACAGGCAAAACTATACCTTTCCAAGTCCAATTCCATTTTATAATAATTTTATTTATATGACAGATAACAATTATAGCCAGAAGTCTTTGCTATGACTTGATTTAAATTAAACATCAAGGTTATCATTTCCAGTTATAGCGCACAGCATGATGGGTTTAACTTATCTCACTCTATTCTTGAGACCTTTTATGTTCAAGGTTCTGCTATAGCTATCTATTGCACTTGTTTTTACCTGATGGATCATGGAGGGAAAATAATGGATTCAGTTATGAGAAACAGTAATAGATTTTTTTTGAACTGACATAAATTTCTATGTTTAGATAGAATAAAAGGATCAGGAAGAGATAAGTTGAATTTTCTACAATAGACCAGTCCTTGTGAAATTCACTTCCCATAAATTGTCCTGAGACGTCTTTTATGTAATGTTTTATTTATGTAATTCAGTTATTCTTTGGGAACTAAATCATTTTATGTGGTCTTACAAAGGATAACTTAAAAATACCCAACCAAAACGAAAGAACCTCCATTTTTCTTAAACTCTTCATCCCTGAGGCAGTTATGGAGCAATGCAATTATTCTGAACTGTAAGTATTAGGGAGTCCCTAGTGCTTATTTTTGACTCCTGTTGGAGAAACTTTGCTCACCTAATGTGCATTCAGGAACATATGCAGGGATACGAAATGTGAGAGGGCAACAGGGAGCCTTCTTTTGCTTGCATTGCTTGCTTTTTTTTTGTCCATTGTATCTTGTACTTGCTCTCTGAATGACTTGACTACAAGCAGCAATTTTCTTTGTGTGGATTTGTAATATACAGCCTGCAAGGAAATGAACCAGCAGAGTGAATTATTTTATTGTGGTTCAGACTCAACAAACTATCAGTGCATAGAAAGGGAGCACATGACTCATTGAAGTAGCTGCTTCTTATTCTCTCCTACTTGCTTCTGTTTCACTCCTTTAAAAAGTGCTGTAGTATCATGCCCACTCACTGCTCCCATGGTCACTGCGACTCACCGGTCAGCTATTTTTAGTGTATGGGTCTTGGAACAGATAAAAATGCTGCACCTAAGAGCTGTGCCACTGTGCTCAGAGATACAGATGTGTGGTATCTTTTTATGGAAACCTGTGTGGCTTCCTTTCCATTCCATCAACATCTGGGCAAGATGTGTTCTCCAGTGTATGGCAGATCCCCATCCCAGTCACCTGCTGAAAAGTTTGCCTGGAAGAATTCTGCGTATGCTCAAACAAAATACTGAACTGGACTCTATGAAAAAGACTTCATTCTATCCATGCTTACTATTAGCAGGTCCATGTGATTTATTTTTTTAGGCTGCTCAGGAATGACTAATACAGAAGAAAAAAATTAATATGGAAATGACATGTATAAGCAAGCTGGGGAAATCACTGAAAAGTACTTTTGCATTTTAAGCTTCACAGATACATTGTGCTGAAGAATTCAGTCCTTCCTTATTTTGGTCTTGAGAAAAATCATTTGAAGCATTCAGTATCCTAGAAATTAGTTTTAGCCAGTTCCTGGATCTACATATCACTAGAACTGAAATACATGATAGAAATTGTACCTTGGTTCCCACCACAATTTTCAACAAAATAAATTCTGCTAAAATTAGGCAGATATGTGAGAAGACAGGTATACACTTCTTTATTTGTTCTCCCTCCCCCCAGGTCTTTACCGATACTATTACAGGAGGATCAGAACTCCCACAGAGTAGAAACACTTTTTAGTTATGTCGAGAGAAAAGATTTTTTTCTGTGTTTTTTTCTAAAGTAAAAAAAAAGTTAAGCCTTGAAGATTATTCCCAAAACTACTTTTTAAAAAAAAGGAAGAAAAAAATGTAGGAAGTATTTATCATACTTTTACAAATATTCATGTCTTTAGAAAATACAATGGAAAACCATTTCAGAGCAAATGGAAAGTTTCGGCTGAATTTGGTAAAAACACTTTGGGTAAGTTGGTTGTGCTATTGACACATAAAGAAAAAGATATTGCATTATTTTCTCTAATTCCTTTATTATAAATATCTGAGTATACTGATTTGACTTCTGTTTTTTAAAATAATACGGAATTCAAATATATATATACAGCAATATCAAAATAGTTTTATTTTTTATTTCCTGTCTCTCTGTGTAGCTGTATATTTATCTCTCTGCTTAGAATAATATCTAAAGATGTCAGAGTTTTTGTTGTTGGTCAAGTATGGTTTTCAGCATGTTTTTTTCTCTCACTTTTTTTTTCCTATTCTTAATAGTTTTAAACATTTACTCAGCCGCATTTATACTATGATTAATTTATTTACATTTGCAGAAGCAAAACCTGTTCGTATTCCAAAGTGCTCCATTATTCTGCCAAATATTTGAAACAACCAAAAGTAGAACGCAATGCATTCAGCTTTTTTTTTTTTTTTTTTTTTTTCCTATGAGGCAGCTTCTTATAAACAAATACATGTGCTCTCTATGCTACCACCAGCATCTCAGCTCCACATTTCTCTCAGAAGCCAGAAGAAAGAAAAATGAACTCACAGGTTCTTCTAGAACTCTTCAGCTCTGGATTACTTTGCACCAAAACCCAAAGTTTAAAAAATATCACAGGTACTATTAGCTATGGACCAATTACAGCATCTGTTAAGGAGCCGACACCACTGTGATACACTGCAGCAATGTACCACGGGCTCTTAGCTACACTAGCTTTGGACTGTAATTATCTAAATTATGTCATGTTGGCTTACATGATTATAGGTTCTGTAGCATGGGCACATTTCCTTTATACATTTTTCTTACAGAAACTTGAATGTTCAGTAGTCCTGGCTTTTGAACTGATGTGGGATGTAGGTCCATATCTTGCATTTGGTTTCATCTCAAATGAAAAACTTAAGAATGATGGTAACAAAATTTTCTTAGGATAAAGAATTTTTTTTTTTTTTTTGTATCTGGGTAGGTATCAATAACAAAATGTATATTTAACTGTTCCTTTTACCTCATCTTCTAAATATAGGCACCAGTTCTCCAAAGTTAGCAATGTCACCTGAAGCCACACTCTTATCACAACTCTTTGATGATAACTGTCTCTCCTCTTCCAGTTGTTCCACCATCAGCATTGCCTGTCCCCTTAGCAAGCTGGCTCTCATCCATACTCTTATCCCCGCCAGATACCAGATTAGTTATGGAAAGAGAGACATTCAGTAATGAGTTAGAAGTCCACGGGTCTTTTCTGATTTATTTAACTGTCGCCCTGCCTCACACATACATACTGAATTAGGAGAATAAGATAGACTCCTATTGCAGTTGACAGACTGCCTTCAGAGTTAATGAGAAATGATTCAATACAAATCTTGGGGACCCCTCAAGTATGAATGAATAATATTACTATAGTCAGAGTAATAAGGTACTGGAATTTGGAAGAAATGAGGTATGAGAGCTGGTATATCACAAACTTCACAACAGCCTTCCCTGAAAGAGAAACATGAGCCTGTTTCTGTAGGAAGGGGTGGTGGGAAAAGAATTCCTTGCTTTTGCTTACAATCCTGTGAAGCAAACACTGGTGAAAACCTTTACTTTAAGTGCTTGGTTGTACCCTGTAGTTATGTATAGCAATAGTCCAACCAGCTTCATGCTGTCCAGCTGGGGGAGTTGCTGCTGTCTGGCTATGGCCCTGTGAAATCAGCAGGTCCTAATTGGGATTGCTCTGACTTTTGATGTAGATGAGACTTCTGATTTCTGAAATGCCACTGGTGCACATTGGAGCTCACACACAACCAAGAAAATACTTTTGCCATGGAAATCTTGCAGGGAAAGGCTTTTTTTTGGCAAACGTTAATACCCTGCTTAAGTTCCTTTCCCACAATCTTTGAGAGATTTTACAAGACTTCAGGTTGCAGCAGCAGAAGGCCCATTCCTAGTGCCATTGACTCCCTCTATTAGCAAAAGCAGAGGAAGGACTCGGGTAAGCTAACACAATTTCTCAGGAGAGTATAACTTAAAGAGATAAGGAAGGATGCAGAGAATTGAGAGAAAAAAATGAGTTGTTTTTTTGGATCAGTTCTCTATTTACATCTTTAGGTCTGTATGGACGTTTCATTTTACCCTTTCCACTTTGAGGTTTATTAAGCTTTTTTTGGCCTCATAGGAAAACCTAGTCCTAACCAAAGCTATTACTAATGTCTAGAACATTCTAGCCAACTTTGATTTAGCTTGGCAAGGGTAACTTTAGTGTCAAATTGACTGAATTAGCCCAAAGTTGTAAGTACTCCTATGCCATGGTTATTTTCACATCGTGCTTGTAGCTTTAGCCCTGTAACAGCACAAATTGCTATGTAAGGTCAGTGGTAGGATGAAACAGCTTCAGGGTCACCCGACAGCTCTCCCCATCCTGGCACCACAGTGGTACGTGGTCATATTACTGCATGTCTGACACCTGAAAACATTCACCTGCTCCACTTCAGGAGCATGCAATGTAGCTATGATTTTCCTCTAATCAATTGCCACGCTAATAAAGGATGTGTATTTGCTAGTCTCTGCCTCATACAGTGATAAGAGATTTCACTATACTTGTGGTTTCTGGAGGTCTGATAAGTGCATATCACATCCTCTTACAGGTCCCAAAGCTCTAAAATAATTTTGTGAAGTTTTTCTTATTCACCCTTGAGATAAGAGATGTGGCTACAGCAATCAATTATCATGTGAAATGATTCCTAAGGGCAGAGATAAAACATCCAGAGTATTATAGAACAGCCATAATTTATTTCTTTAATTCTTCATATAACTGAATTATGAGTTATAATGAGATATTACACAAGATTTATTTAGGATGGATTTTGGAACTTTATTGCGGGAAACATACTTAAAGTTATAAATTGTTTATTACATTGGACCTTCTTTAGCCTGATCTGTGGAATAACTGTATTCTCAACAGTGAATTCTTAATGTACTTTACAGCAATATAATTTAAATATAGTGCAAGTGTCAAATATTGATTTGGAGTTAACTTATGACTGATATCTAAATTATAATGTTGCCGTTTCTTAAGGCTAAAAACATCTGACCCCTTACTTTATTATCTTTTATATTTTATGAGGAAAATGAAACTTCTGTCCTTCTAAAATTAAAATTTACAGTTGCACACTCTCAACACGAATCTGTGACTATGAAGGCAGTTAAAAAACCTTCTGGTACTTCAAATAGGCTTTTTGAAATTAGGAAATGGCAATTTTCTTTATGGTATTTCCATGCTTCAGGCAAAGATGTGACTTCAATCTGCATGGATATAACAGAGTAAGCTTTACATTAAAAGATATCTCAGATGCCACTACCAAATAGTTGTAGGAAACTAGAATCTATTACCAGCCTCGCAGAGAAAGCTGGAGAAATCTATCATGGAGTTCGTCTCTGCAGTTTTGTGACGTTTTGGCCTCACTGTTAGCAACCCCTGCACTAGCTGGTAGAAATGTATCAGGTAGGCTAGCATAAGTTTCGACAACTGCAATGAAGATATATCCTCTGTACTTTTGAGAAACTGATAAGGAGAAGGCTAAATCACCTAGTCATCCAAGTTCAGTATTTTGGTTTCAAAAGAGAGAGATGAAAGTTTAATAAATAGTCTCCTGAGCGGCACTTTGGGCTAGCTTTTAAAATGCCATTGTTTCTTACCCATCATAGGTAACTCAGAGTTCAGTACATCACAGAATTTCAGCGGAATGCTTTTACCCTGTGTTACTGTGGACGAGCTGTTACTGGGTTCAGTTAATAGATTATGTACAGCCTGTACAAACTGTAGACTTACTTTTGACTTGCAGTGTAAAACACTGAAAATTATTTATCTGCTTTAAGTGGATGAAGGTGAGATAAAAAGACAAGCACAGAAGGAGAATGCCTATGGGGGTAAAGTGTTCTGGTCTAAAAACCAGCACTGCAGTCAAGAACGTATGACAGCTAAATACCCAGAGTCGTCCTCCAAATATTTGCAAGACAATGAAGCCAAAAGTTTGGGTCTCCTTGTGATACCATAGGAGTCCAGTAGGATTTAGTTGTCATTTGTTGATCTCAGCTAGAAAAAAATAATTCAAAGAAACCCACCAAGCTCATTTTCAAAGACACACCACATTCCTTTGGCTGTTTGGCTACCTTTCCTTGGGTGGCATAGGAAATAGCAGTACTGGTATAAGCTTTACGAAAAGTTTTTTTCAAAGTTTCCATGGTGAATGAGGTCAGCAAGGCTTAGGTATACCAGCCTCTGTAGCAAGCGCAGCGATGTGCCCTGTGTGGCATTAGAAACAGCCACCTCTGTCTCCCTGTTTTGACCATCCAGGCTCTTTGGCACAGGGCAGAGCTGGGGGGCAGACCCATGTCTCTAGTCACCCAGTGGCTTACCTTAACTACTTGGTTTCTACCGTAACACACAGGAAGCTACAAATTAATACAGTTCAAGGTTTCATACCTATATTTAGAAAATGTGACCGAGAAGCTCATTCCTTCGGAGTAGTTGGTCATAAACCATGCAAAGATCAGATGGCTTGTCCTCTTCACAGGCAGACGGCAGCCTTGCAGAAATGCCTGGCAGAAGCAGGACAGTTCCTGCAAAGTGAGGCCTTTGCACCGAGAGTCACACACCAGGGGTGAAGGGAAACAGGCAGGGGCAAACACCAGCCCTCGCTGGGAGAGTGCCCTCCATGCTGGCTTTGCGTCAGGCGGTAGGCTGCAGGTGGTATGCTGCTGGGTGGCAGGTCTGGGCTGCCCTCAAGGGTCAACCATCTCTCCCTCCCGGCCGAGGGAGGCATTTCCTTTCTAGGGAGGGCTGGTAACTGGAGAAGGGCGCAGTGGCTCCTTCAGTTGCCACTGCCAGGGGGTTTCCATCCTGACCCCCACCTCTGGGCCTCCCCTGCAGGTTTCTATTGCTCTGTGTTTCAGCTTAAAGAAGGGATATACCAGCAGTCCTGTAGCCTTTGCAGGTTACATTTAATTTATTTTTTTTTTGGGGGGTGGTAGTGGTTTTTGCATGGGTATGGTTTTGCTTTGCTTTGCTTTGTTTTGTTTTGGTTTTAAATTTGCTTCAGCAAAGTCGTAAATGGTTTAAGTTACAGAACAGCTTGGGAGGCAATGTAAAACACTGGGTGGAGACCTCCACGGTCAAACTCCCTTTTTACCCTGTATTTCACTAAAGCTTCTTTCAGTTACAAGGCTAAGCACAATATTGACAAGCAGGTGTTTTGCTCAGCCGATTTTACCTGCTGTGATCCTTGTAGCTTTTATTGGAAAGCCCTGCTAGTCTTGAACTTGAATTCAACCTTTAACATTTCTGAGAGAAGAATTTTCTTTCCAAACAGGATGGGGATGATAGATGACAAACACTGGATGCAGAAGCAGATACTTGCTGGCATTTGCTTATTTGATTCCCCCTCCTTCTTCTTCATGGAAGCTTACTGAAGTCCAGGAAAAAAGTAGAGCAGAAACACACTGGTATAAATTATTCAAGGATGCTCCTGTTTCTAAGAAGAAGCCAGGAGGAATCTGCCTATAAAACATTAACATGACATTTTTGAACTGTAATGGGTGGGTTGGGAGAAGAAAGCTTAAGAATGAGCAGAACACTGTTCTAAGGAAACAGAGACTCTTTTTTTTTTTTTTAACTACAAATAAGCCTGCTTTATCACTGAGTTGCACACAGGCTTCTAGTGATTATGAGTTTGGGAAAAAGGGAGATGGGGCTGGAGGAGGGGATATTAAAATATTAGAGTCTTGTCAATATGTTACAAAAGATCTGTTCAGTGCAGCTATGGGAAATCAGAAATAGGGTCAGGGTCAGAGTCAGAGTACAGGTGGGTTTCTTGGCTATTCCACTCCTTTGGTTAAAACTGGGGAGTGATCCACTTGCCCTACTTAAAATATTGAAAACCCCTTTTGCTTCCGATTGACAATTTGGAATCTTAACTCAGTTGTGATCTGCCTGATTTCCCTGGAAATTCCAAAGTACAAAAGGTACAAAGAAGGTATAATTTTTTATTTAACTTCAGTAGGTAGTAACAATACAATGATGCCAAATTCCCTCATCTGTTAGAGCATTTTTTTCAATTGGGAAGCCCTACGGCAATGTCAGATGCCCTCTGTTTAATGACATACCTGTATCTCAGAACTAAAATACTATTTTGGACAGACTGAAGACAGGTTTCTAGGTGAATAAAACATCTCCCAGGACTAGAGACCAAGAACAATGTCTTAAGTTGAATGGAACAACTATGTATAATTTATGAATTTGTCACCGTATTTTTTGGCTTTGTATCTTTAGTTCAATGTTTCAAATCTTTGACTCCTATGATTTAGCCCTATGGCCTTTCTCTTTTTCCCTATAGGTGATTCAAATTTTCTTTTCCTAATGCACAGTTTTCTGCAAAAGCAAGGTTTGCTACCTTATAGAAGCTAGGGATAAAAGTGATGCTCACAAAAAGCTAGCCTACAGAAGTAGATTTCCTTCTCTTTTTCTTTCTAGATATAATTTGTATATAGTACTATTTCATTTCCCAGCTGAATTTCTTTCTTTACTGTTTTTTCCCTCTTGGGTTGATTTTTTTGTCCTGCAGTGTATGATTTTCTTTTTATCTGCTCACTGTTCCTTTTCCCCAGATATGCAATGCCAACAATATTTGAGTCAATTTTTTAACAGATGAATACATTTGAAATGGTGTAAAGTGATCCTACCTACTTTGCCCAGGCAGCGCAGGAAAATGACACCATTGCATAGTTAGGCAAAGGTAAGAGTCAGAACTATGTCTTTGATTGAGTTTTCAACAAATAGAGGCCCCTAAAATGGAAATACCTTGTGTGGTGTAGACCTGTTTCAGCTCCCTCTTGTTATCAAATGTTTGCAGAAATGCCTGCGTTAAATGCTTTAAAAAAATCCCCAAAAAGGAGACTTCTGACTTCCAGGCCCACTCACAGTACGGAGGGGCAAATTTGGGGCACTGAATGTCTTTTCTGAGACAGGCAGTCAGGCATTCCCTTGCAGACCAGGTCCCCATTCCCACTTACGCAGGCCCATGACCTCCAGTAAAAGCAAACATCCTTGTTCGGGGACAGGGAGTTATTAATTCAGAGGAAACCGAGGGCTATATCTGCTGGCCCACATAATTCTTAACAGAGGAGGATTCTCTGGTGCTTACTGCTTGTGTTCATAACAGATTAGAAGATACTATTCAGGCTATGTATTTGTTTTGCATGCAGTTTTGTTTCTTTCATATCCTCCAAGGTATCGGCTTCTGCAGCCATCCACACATGCAGGTGACGGCTGAGAGCACCGCTCAGCAGGTCACGCTGGCATGATGCAGCATTTGCTGTGCAGCTTTGTGCCAAAACTCTGCTGCCAGAGTGCTCCAACTGTTCACTCTCCATTTTTGTCTTGGCTCAAGGAACAGCCACCTCCTGCCACGTCTGCTACTACAGAGCAGAAACTAGATTCTCACCATTATCACAGTTCACCAGCCAACTCCTACTACTTCTACCAACTGCAGAACGGGCATGAGCAATCGCATTTATTCAGTGTGCTTGCTTCCCGCATGTTAACCCAGACGTGCCTTTGGCTTGCCAATCACTTGCTCCTGTGCCATTAGAATAATACGTGTAACGCTCCTCTGTCTTTTAGATGGAGGCGAGATTGACTAGATCTCACCTGTAAACCACATGCTTGGCTTGACAAGCCAGGAAGCTTCGTTCTCTCAATCAAAAATGCCAAGTCAAAGTCCCATGACAAAATACCCTTTGTACACTAAGTTTGACGTGATGCTTGGAGGTGGTGGGCTGAGCAGCCATGTGGGAAATCTGTGAGGAGCTTCAGGCTTTTCCTTCCCCGAGGACTGGATGCAAAAGAAAACGCAGCTCTAATGTGCTGAGTCTTTGGCATGAGTGAGCCAGGCAAAGCAGTGAATGATTCTTCATTCCCAGCTGCTGGTTGATTGATGGGAACTGAGTCGGTGATAATTCTGGAGGGACATGTTTGCCCTGTCTTCCATCTGGAGCTGCTGTGTTATGACTCACGGAGGTGGCTATTGAACAGGCTGGGCTGGCAGACCTTCTCCAGCAAGTCAGACTGGAGGCTGGGGGAAATAACCAATATCCAGGGGTGCTTGGAGTGAATGGAGTTTGATATATCTAATGCTGGTATCTTTCATAAAAACACAAAGTGCTGGGAAATTCTGTAAAAGGAAAACAGGGTGTCTCTCTGTCTTTAAGACAAGGAAAGAGTTGCAGATGGCATCTTCAGTCTCTCAGAACTGTTGCTTCCTCAGGGCCATATTCTGCCCTTGGATCTGCTTGATGCATTACTGTAAAGTGCTTTAATTTAGCACGTAGGGGGGTGCCAGCTACCTAAGTTTAAATTACAGCCAGAGACTATCTTGTCTTTCCTTGATCCCAGTGACCTTCTGTGCCTGAGACTTACCATAAGGTTCTCAACCAAACGGGTCATTGCAACACAATGTGTAAGACAAATGGAGATGTGCTGCTATCTAAACATGAAATTCTTTAATCAATATTCATTAGTGGGTATAAAGTAGCGTTTCTTCATCTGCAGCAGGTATAATATTAATAACTTGCTTCATTTTTTGTAGCCCAGGAAAAACATAAAGCTCTCAAGAGAATTCAGGAGAAAGGAAAACATAGACATAAATTGTCCTATATAGTACAATGAAAAGGGATATCACATGCCAAGAATCACAACTGAGGGGTGATATCTGGGGCAAATACGCACATTGCAAAGTATTTGGAAAATACCATTCAGTTTTTATGGCTTTCTAACTATACTGAGAAAAAAAGTGTTTCCAAATCATAATATTGAAGAAAATACTAGGGGAGTTGCCCAGAGCATGGTGTCTTTATGCTTAAAATATACTGAAACTGGTCTATGTACAGAACTTCTACTGCAGTTCTGGGTAGAAAAATGGAGAAAAAAAATCTTTTAACTCTATTCACAAAGATAAATCCCCACATGCAGACCACTGGGGATGTGAGGTCAGACTACAATAGCTATTCAGCTGCTTCAGTTCTGACCAAATTATCCATCCATATAATATTAAAAGAAAAACATAATTTAATGCTTGGTTTTGATTATTTTAGCCCAAAGTGGGGTTTGTTGGTTTTTTGGTGGGGTTTTGTTTTGATTTTTTTTTTTGAGCAGGGGGTGTTTAGTTTTTTTTTTACTTTGTAGCCTATTAACAAATGTCTGAAAGAATTTTCACACTGTTTTCTATGTGTTAAAGAAATTTCGCTTTCAGTAATGATTGCTTTTTTGTGAAAAAAAGATATCTTCCCGAAAAAACACTTGTACTGTAACTAACTTTCATTTCATAGAATCGAATGGCCCTTAAAAATAAAAATAAATGAAAGGCCACATATTGGAGGCAAAGGAAGTGCTTAATTGAAAGCTTTTCTAATCAAAAGGTTTATAACCTTTGGTATCTATCCAGAAGTCTTACCTCTAAGCTCTTTTGCATTCAAAGTGAAGTGCCTAGCATACAGAGAAGAAACATGCTGAGGGAAATGATTGCCGCTCATTTCTTGTCTCTTCAAGGTTGTTGGAATTCCTCAACTGGGTGTGCAGTATTCTGTCCTTCATGGTGTCCTTGAATAAGCATAAATGACATTTTCTCATCTCTGGAAGGCACAAGTTTGTTAAGCTGGTTGCAGATAAACCTGAAGTTTTGAGTAGGCTTCTCAAGTTGAGAATCTCTCAAGTGACTTCTTCCTTCCTCCAGTTGCAGCTACTGGGCTGGCAAACCTGTAACACTGATAATATTTTAAATATTTTAATTATCCTGAGTTAAACTTTGAAGATATTTTCTGTATAATCTGAAGAAGTGATCTGCGCAAATTTTTAACAGATATATTGGGGTAAAGAGGAATTCTAAACATCCTTCTGTTCCAAATGGTTAAGACAGAAAAGCTATCACCACTGAAAAGACTGTCTATGTAAAGCAATGTTTGTCCTTGTCCACTGTAAAGAGATGATGTTAGATGTTGTTTGTACCTAAGAGTTAGGTTACAGAGCTATTCAAAATTTCTTGACACACACACAGAAAAAAAAATGAAATATATGGTAATATGAAAAAAAGACACTAGTATATGTCAGTACTGATATTTTTCCATTTCTTTTTAATTAATCTAATCAGAGGAATTTTAAAAATGTGTATCCAAATAAAAATATTTTGTCTCAAAATGCCAATATAATTTGTTGGTGATATAGTGAAATACTGAGTCTAAATTCTCGTCAGATGTTAAAATGTTTTCTTTCACTAGAAATAGAAATATCTTTCCCTTCTTTTTATGCTAACAGTTTTGGAATTTGCTCTGAAAAAGAGAGCACTTCTGCTTTTTATTTTAGACACTTAAAAATCACATTTTTATGTTATTGGAATCCCAACATTGTTTTATATTGTGGTCAAATGAATTATCTCTAACCTATACAAACCCTGAACTACCAAATGTTATATTACTGTAGATCCATGAATGATCTCTGTGTTTATGGAACTTAAGATGGCATGCCAATTAATTCTATTTTTTAAAAGTAATGCCATTAGAACTACAATTAAAGACTTAGAAATTGCTCAACAAACTGGATAGTTAACATGAAAATACAGCAACAATAACAGATAAATGCCACATTAGCTTGCAGTGAAAACCTGTTGAAACTTTCATTTAACTAAAACAAAAAAGAAACTGGAAGTAGTGTTTCACTTATCCCAAAACAAGATATGTCTTATCTGTCAACTTTTAAAGACTGTAAAAGAAAAATATTGAAATAAATTTTGCAATGAAGGACTGTGCAACATAAAAAAGGAAAGATACAATTCTGGATAGAAAGTGTGAAATGTATTGACTTTTTACCATAATTTGTTTTCTATTAAAAATACCCAACAAAACAACAAACAAATCAAGCAATTAACTGAAATGGGCACACATTTAGAAAATATGTTGCTGAGCATGTATTTATATTTTGCTTCTTACTTGTCAGTAAATCACTTGGACTTAATCACATCTTTAGTTAGTCATCTAGTCTGGAAGGAGAATTCACTGTTTATAAGTTGTTTGTAGTCATACTTTCAATGTATCATGCTGGAAATGAAAATTATTTTGTCTAGCCTCTGTGAGCATTTCGGCAACGATGCACCCAAGGTAGTGAATTTGGTACTTCTTTAACTGTTTGGCTTTGAAGTACCATGGGAAATATTTCAAGTAATTTTACAAGGTTGTAAAGATGCATGTACAGTTTGGCGTAGGGTTTTGTTATTAGATGTAAATCAAAGTGCATATACAAAGTGGGGTAAAATCTGTGGATGCAGGCAATGCTTTTTACTATACCAGCTAATATATTTGGAAAAGATAGACAGAATTTGGATTTAGAGACCTTGCAATAGCTTGAGGAAGGGTTTCTGTGCTTT
This sequence comes from Scopus umbretta, assembly GCA_013400535.1. NCBI lineage: Eukaryota > Metazoa > Chordata > Aves > Pelecaniformes > Scopidae > Scopus > Scopus umbretta. The sequence continues at coordinate 7,153 of VZTL01073361.1, read as the reverse complement.
GTTTATTTTTCTACAGCTGTAGTAATTCTAATTACTCCATCAATAAAAAATTATTTGCCTATGTCTAAACATTATTTATTCCAGAGTGGTCAAAACCCGCTACAGCTGGAATAGCACTAAACACCACAAAATCTTACGATGCACAACATTATATCTGCATTTACATTGCATGTCACCTCCAGACTTAAACCCTGGGCTTAAATATTAGATAACTTCTCACTTACTTGTTCGAAACATATCCTAGGCTTTCTCATCGCTTGGTCCCCTTTGGATCAGTATAAAGGAACTCAGGTTTGGTCAGCTATTGCTAATCAGTTGACCCCAGAGCCCAGATGAACTCTCCTATCAGCTCCCAACCACAGCTGGGCAGCTGAGCCACCCTTTCCCAGCTGGACCGCATGCCTGACTATGGTTACAATCCCACAGGCCAAAGCAAGGAGTTCAGATCCTGGCTGAACACACAGTGCGTGTATACTTTTGCCAGTTTGAGTTTACTTGTCAAGGACAAGGCATGCAAAAAAAGGTGGTAGAGAGGCCAGAGATTAAAAGGCTTGTCTCCTCCATTCCCTTTCCAAAGGACCAGCCTGTCCAGGCTGAAGTCAGTGGCAATCCTTCTACTGTCCAAATTGTCTTTAAAAGCTGTAGGAAAAATGTCATTGCCTTCTTTGGAGACTGGCTCATCCCTTAATACATCTTTGGCAATGAGGCACAGAGATGCTCTTTATGGAAGAAATGTGAACTCCTGCAGATTGCTCTATAGTCACTGCACAGCCCTCATTACCAGGTGAACTAACTGGACTTACTATTTAAAAGTCACAAAATTCATCAGAGGCAGAAAAACAAATCCTGAGCTCCCAATGCATATACTTAAACCATGCTCACCGTTTCGTTTCTGTGATACACAAGCTGTGATATTTGTGTTCTGCAACTGCCTGGTTAGCCCCTTATTGCTCTTAATGCTTTAATGGCCTTTTATGTAGGGATGTTAAGTGTTGCGCATCTCCAGAAACATCTAATGGAAACCAATGTATGTAAGCACACACCTGATGAAGGGCTCTCAGAGGAGCGTACTGTGAAAATGGAGTGTGGTTTACTGTTTGCATGGCTAGATAAAATGTGGCTGTTTTCCTGCTTCATTCTTCTGTATTTTTCCCTTGGTGGGGGAGTTCTACTGTTATTTCTAGTGTGAGAGCAGATAAAATCTATTCAGCAATAATAGTAATAAACTACAGATTTGCATGTGTCCCTATTATTTATCCACTCTTCAAAACACATTTAAAAAGGTAACTGGAAACAAAGAAACTTGGGACAGACTCACTGTTTACTCTAATGAAGTCAGGCTGATACACCCCAAAAAATAGTTGCCCATTTTGACATACAAAGAAGGAAGGATATTTTTCATGTCACACTTCTCAGAGAGTTGTTTTTTTTTTTCTTAAAAAGTTTCACTAATTGCTCAATGTATATTTTTAATTCTATGCAAAAAGGAAGAATTCCACCCAACTACCAAAGGCAAGATATAAATCAATGTGGTCTGTTAACAATCAAACTGCATTAAGCAACTTAAACACATTTTTTTTCAAGCTGCAGCACAATTTAATTATTTAATATCCATCCAAATTATTTCAATTACAAGAGGAGAAGGTGAAAGCATCCATATAAAAGTTGAGAACTTGTGAGGTTGGGGATCCCATAGGATGTGAAAAGACTGCAGTTCTTTGACTGTTCCTTACCTCTGAGGAAAGGTTGGAAATTGCCAAAGGACTAAACAATCTATGACAGAAAATAATGCTGACGGGATTATCTGAGTCTGAAAGAGACACACATATACATTCCCTACTGCAATGCAATTGCTCCATGTCCCAGGATCTATCAGCCCAAATAAGTGAGTGCGCCAGTAGTTCCGACATGTGAAAGATCAGATGTTTTGACTTATTCATGAAAGTTTGTGTGCACAGTGGTCTCAGTGAAGACTTGATCCTGCTGTCTTATCATGACAGGATTTTTGTTGCTTGGTGAAATATGAGTCAGAAATGCTTTTCCTGCAGATTACTGACACTTTCCCTGTTTTTCACAGGAACCCTCCCTTCAGTCCAAAAAGTAACTAAAACTCAGGCAATCAGGTCATCTAACTGTGTTGAAGAAGATTCAGTTTTCTTCAAAAAGGGCAGAATGGGAGACATGAGTCTTCCATATTTAAGAGGAGAGCCTTAGTTCACTGGTGACTATCTGCTAGATTTGCATTCTCTTCTTCCTTCCCTTCCTCTGGTTTTGACCAGAATTACATCATAGAAAAAACCTGTGCTATGAAGAACAAAATTAAAATTGGTTTATTTCTATCAGAAGTTTTGATTTCCAAAGTAGATATCTTCCAATTAAAAAAAAACAAAATTGGAAATTTCCTATCCACTGCAGCTTAGACTTTTCTATTCAATGTAGCTTCCATCTGGATCAGCTTTCAGCTCAGCGTGATTCCTTGCACACTAATCCATCTCCTCAAGCCATCGCAACATTTTTTTTCCCCTGATGTTCCTCCCACAGACTCGTTGATTAGATGAAAACTATTCGATCTTCTCCTTAAGTCTGGGAGTGATAACTGGCTGCGCCGGTGACGCGTAATTTATTAGCAAGCAAACCTTTGTGTGGACTTAAGAATGACACTGTTGCTCTTTAATGGAATGTTTGGATAATGTGTCTTCTGAGACAGTCTTGTTGCCAAAACAGAATATTCTGGAGCCTCCCACCTCTCAGATATAGCCACTTCTAGATTTTGGGTGGTAGCTTATACAGTCTGAAGTGCGTAGTGTTGTTTACTGTGAGCCAGCCATAGAAACTGTATCATCTGAAGCAGGAATACATATTACTGGAATCACAATGGATTCTGACAGAGTTCTACAAAATCTCTATAAAGTACAATTCTATTGTACCTATTTAAGTATTCTCTTGTACTTATGTTAAGCAATGACAAACTAATTACTGACATTCAAATCAACCAGTGCTCCAATTACTACATATTCTAAAGTTCATGCTTTGATTTCCACACACCGATCACAGGATACCTGTAGGCCTGGCTCAAGGCCAGGTAAAAGGCTCTGTCTCCCCCTTCTCCCATTCTTGCTGTACTTCATTCTGTTACTAAGTGAATATATAATTAGGAGGTTTTGTTAGAAGGGGATAAAAATAATGTAACACCCCCATTAGCATTTATAGATTGCCTTCAGATCCAGCCTTTTATTTGTTATGCCTCAGTTATGTTGAAAGGAGACATACTATGAAAAAAACCCGATACTTACCTGGTGCAGAAACAGTGATGTACAAACAAAATAAGTAATTTTTATGATTAATACCACATTATGTGGATAATGATTTTCAATATTTCCAGAGGAAATTCATTTGGTATGATTTGACTGGATATGTTCAGTGAAGAAAGTTAATTTGCTAAGAAGTGACTGCAGTGAGCATTTTGTCTTTGGAGTTTCCCTGGCTGAAACCAAACCAGAAATTTTCAGACAAGAAATTAAAATGGCACTCCCCTTGGTGAGTCATCTGCAATAATAATACTATTATTGCTTGAGAAGAAATATTTCCCCTCACTTAAGTACTGCAAAGGTCTTCATAATGAATAAATCTCATGATCACCTTAACATAAATGAAAAAAAATGGGAGCACAAGAGAGTGAGTAAGCTATTAAAGAGCACCCAACACTTTTCTGGTAGAACTGTGAATCAAGTTCCTATGTGAATATACTCCAATTTTGATGTAGCTTTCAGCTCACCTCTCTTTAGATAACTACGGTCTCGATGGCTGCACTTCAACTAGTCATTGCAGCTCCTTTTGTAGTTATTGGAGAGAAATGGAAAGGAAGTTTTAGACTGTACTTTGTGTGATATAGTTTGATTGGTTGTCTCGGAATAGGATGGATCACTCCCTAAAGATGCTTTCTTTCCCATGACTACAAAGGAGCCCTGCGGGGACTAACTTGGATGTATACATCTACATTTGTTGACATCTGCATTTCTTCAGATGAAAACCCACACTTAATTAGTTGCGTCTGCATATTAATTATTAAATGTGCTGCCTGTAGGATGCTATGTTAACCATGTTACGCCAAGCAGAAAAGGCAGCTAATATACCTTCCGAACAACATTTCTAAAGTACCATAATTGCCTCCTGTACTTTCATTAAAGTACATAGTGTTGAAGGATGTCTCGCAAAAAGAATCAGTGATTCCACTTCTCTTACATAAAAATCTGCAAGATATATTCATTAAATAATGTTTAATTATGTACATGAAATTTTAATAATACTGTCTATTCCTTGTTGACATTATTCAGGTGTTTTATTGGGGAGCATTGTGACAAAGCACGTAGTGATCTTCTTCCAAAGCTTCCAAATCTCTGTCACGACCTGCATGAATATACCTTCAAACTTGATTCTCATGTAACAAAGTGCTAACTTCATATAAACTGAGGCAGAAAATTATGTGACTTGCACAAAACCATAGCAAGATGATGAAAAAGAACTGGAGTCAGGCTCGACGTTGAATCTAGCAGCCATGTTTCAATCTGTTAAATACAATCTTCATTATTCTAAAATACTGGTGAGTTAAAAAAATTCTCGTTCAGCTTTGATGACACAAAATAAAACAAAAGATAGTCTGTTTACTCTGGTTGATGTTCTTATCATAAAGAACAGGTGTGCCTTTTCATTCACAGCCAGGCAGTGCAGGTGTAGTCATCAGAGGCATTGCACAGTCTTTTGTAGCTCAAAACGTTTGTTTTAAAACAGACGTGTTTTCATTTCTAAGCTTAGAAACGTGAAAAATCTGAGGAGTGTTTTCCCCCTTGCAGTGTTGTCTGGAGGACACACGATGGAGCCAGCAAGTTCACAGATATTAGTTTCTTTCTGCAGAGGATCTGCAGTGAAAAGCAGGTAATGCATGCTGGCTTCTCTGAAATGTGTCCAGGGGCAGCGGTGTCAAAGTGTTTCGTCACCAGTGGCCATTAATGGATCTCCACACGCTCACACAGCAAACACAAGCAACTCACACCTGAAGAGTATCAGAGTCTACTGTTTCAGTACATTTCTTTGGCAGAGATACCTACACTGGGGAAGGTGACGGAATTCTT
>VZTL01073360.1:35018-52687 GCA_013400535.1 Scopus umbretta | reverse complement strand
TTTTTTTTTTTTTTGCCTGTACTCTAAGAAACGCTTTGATTCTTGATATCCCAATAAAATTCTGTTTTTCAAAATGTGCAACAAACACTCAACTGACTAACATAATTTACTTCCTGTTTTTATCAAAACTTTGGGCAAGTCTTGCCTACCTGTGAGCCACCAGAGGTGGTGTACTGCCACAGGCTGTTCCTCCAGACCTCCAGCTGTTGCCTGTGTCCTGCAGGTCCTGAGTCATACCTGCCTACCTGGTATGGATGTCCCTGATCTACTAATTGCATCACACATGGCACAAGAAGGCTATCATCAGGATTTATAGGTTGTGTAGGAGGACATCGTCATGGTTTGCTGGTGAAGCCTGCAGTATTTTGGCTGTCCAGTTCTGTTCTGGACAGCAGGAGGTGTGTCTGCTGAGCATGTTAATTTGTCAATAAGTATGCACAACTTCAACTCCAGTTGACTGGAGATGTCTGAGAACCAGAAGCAGGCTCCTGGTTTTTGAAGAACGTGTAGCATGGAAAAGTGTGTTAAGGCCAGCTATATTCCAGCTTCTTTCTGGTTATCTACTGAAGTCAGCCCTGAGCTTCTTATCTCGGGGCAGCAACCCAGGCACGCTTATCGAGTCAGTTACTAAAAGCCTTAGAAACGCAGTGCTCGCACTAGTTCTTCGTACTTTGAAATAGTCTGATAGCCTGTGTTATTGCTTGATAATAACAAAATGAAAAGTATTTATGAGTTAAAATTAACATGCCCAAATAGGTGCACAAATTACATGTGTTTTATCAGGGTCTGAATTATATATTGGCAAAGACAAGCATCCTTCCCCGCAGGTATCCATTGCCACGATTGCACAGCCGCTCTTTTTTTTGACACTGATTTATCTTTGCATGGAATAACCACAAGGGTTATGCCATACAAAGGGGGAGGGGGGGGTGGGACATGACACACTCTGTACAAAGAAGGGGACTGTCAAAGACAGCAAAGAGGAGAAATAGAAAATAGCATTTGGTGAGGAAGATGAGGAAGTTACGATGAAACAAGCCCTGATGGACCAGGTACTGCCATTGTTATCTGATAACTGACACTACTGGGTTTAAGGATTTCTGATCAAGAAGCCGTGAAATGGTTCAGTTGCCCAGCGGCTGGAACTCCCTGTTTCGTGCCCAGGTGCCAAGAGAGTTTCTGTATTGGTGGAGCACCAAGGCAATTTCTTCATTTAGCTGGTAAGAGAACAGATTCTGATATCAGTTGCGATTATTCTACCTGTATCTGTAATTTGTTTATTTTTATTCTTTATTTATCTCTGTGTGGGCAAGAGAAAAATTGGACCATATAGCCTAATGCTGAAGACAATCTTAAAAAAACCCTCCTGTTGTACCTACACAGAAAGACTAAAGGCAAATAAAATGAGATGTTTAGGTGTGGTATTTTGCTGTTGCTGTAGCACTCATTGCTTTCAACGGCTAGCAGATGAGAGTCTTTAGAGGAAGGCGAGTAGGGAGTTATTTGGCCATCTTCAGTATGTTCACCTATGCATCAAAAGATAACTGACCCTGATTAACCTAGACATTAGAGGGACGGTATTCATCAGTTCTTATTTGCATAATGGCATATACAGATATGTGGTATATCAGAAGACTTTTTTTAAACCTTTTTGTAGTCAGTGGTGTGGGATACTCTCAATATCTTCTTACGGTTAACGCTCACCTCTAGCATTTCCTCTAACAGAGCGCAGGGGGAAATCGGGAGCTGACTTCCCTGTGTCTCAACTCACGCATTGCTGAAAACGAAGAGATGTGCCTTTATTGCAAGTACCATCACATCATTTGTATGACAGTGGCATGCAGTAGTATGACAGCTATCATTTTGTAGTGCCAGAGATTGTGATTGCACAGTTAAAAAGACACCTTTTATTCTGTTGAAAGTTTGAATGTACTTTTCTTTCAGAAACCTAAGTCCTGTGGCTTTTCTTTTCCTTCTTTTACTGCATCTCTCAGTATACAGTGCTATTTAGCACATTAGGTAGCTGAAATCACTTCTCTGTACATCTTCTTCAGGGATGTGTGACATACAGGATCACGTATATTAAGGCAGTTAATAATCCAAACTCACAGAGACTCAGGCAGCGTATGGAAGCGAGCTATAAACGTTACTCAAAAGACACACGTAGGGAGTGAAAGTGGGCTCCAAGGCATGCAGGTATCTGAAGCTCAAAGGAGGGAAGTTCAGTTGTGGGTAAATTCTTCGTGGGTAGCTGGGTGGGCACCAGGCGTTTCTACATAAAAGTCAGATCAACGTTGCCATCTACTGGGGAATTGCAGGAGTTGCCAGTTGTGTGTAGCTGGAAAATACTACTTGCTGGTATTTATATCTGGAGTTTGAAAGTGTGCAGGTAATAGCGTGGACAAGCTAGCAGTATATCACCATCTGAAAAAGAAAACCCACCTGCCCAGGCTCCTTCTAGTTGAGTTTAGAGAAAAGAGGCCTCCAGAAAATGGAGAGGGAGAAGAGTTCATGGACTTAACCTGCTGGTGCCTTTCCCTTTCCCAGGAAAAAAAACAAACCAAAACCTTCAGTACGGACATTACGTTCAAGCAGTTACTACTGTTCTACAACTTTTTTATATGTTTCTTTGTAAAGTATTCTGTATGACGTGTTTTTGCTCGTATTCACTTACTCTGTGCCCAGAACATCTCAGTTTCCAATTTAGCCAACCAGTAGTTATATCAAATGGAAGTGTTTGTATGTATGTGCTCCTAAGAGCCCCAAAACACTATGAGGAAAGGAAAGTTATGCCTCATCTTTGTTGTATTAACTAGTGCCTTTTAACAATATAATGCAGACAAATTTCTTAGGTATATGTCAAAGATCAGTCTCGTCTTTTTCCTTTTAAAGACACAATAAAACAAGTATGTGAAGTGACTTTTCAAAGGGCTTTTATAATTTAAACAATTTCAACTTGCTAAACAACTTGAGCTCCTTCAGCTTTTCCTTTTATCTTACATCTATCCAGGATATATATATGTTGATAAAAGATGAAAAATACATGTATTTAACAAAAAATCTGCCAAGCACAAATTTGTAAATGAGAGAGACTTCCCTCCCCTACCCCGTGCCACCTTAAAATGTATAAGGTTCTCTACAGGCAGAGAAATGCTATGTAGGTGCGCTACTGAGACTTGCTGAACAGGGATGTTCAAAAGGAGAGAATTCAGATCCCAATGTCTATTTTTAGGGTCAAACAAAACCTTGAACAGCAAAAAGAAGGAAAAAGGTTGTGAAGTTGAGGGGCATGAGGATGTTGGGCAGAGGGGGTAACACTGCAGGAAGAATGTAGCCAATATTTACTACTTTTAATAAGACTGGTGTGTTCATGGGAGGATCCACATGTTTTCTGTTACTGGCAATTATTTTTTTTCCAGTTGGAATTGTTGGAAAGCCAGTTTGTTACAAGAAACAAAATAGCCAAGAAGACTGAGAAATCCCATTGAGAGACAGTTTGAAAGCAGCTGTCAAAACCTGCCTTTGTAGAGTAAGTAGTTAAGCAGAGCTGGTGTGGTCAAACAGGGTGCTTCCTTTGACAGAAGGGAGTAGTGATGCTGGTACTTACCACAGTCTTCCTCTGATTTGGATGGCTGGGCATTGCCTTGTGGAAGGATTGCCTAGCAGGGTGTAGGTGGAGCTGTATCGCTTAACAGCTCCAGAAGAACAACAAAGAAAACAGATTTTCTTTTTTTCTTTTTTTTTTTTTTTTAAACTCTGTCTTCTAATGCCTAAATGTTAAGCCTTAAAAGTTCATTTGTATCTCTCAAGATTTCCATCTGTTCTTGCAATACGACTTTGTGTTGAATGAAGAGAAAGGGCAAACCTCTTCCCTATCTCCACTGCAAGAGATGTATGAAATTGTTTGAATTAGGAGAATAAATTTGTTTTCAGAAAGGCTTTACTTGTGTTTTCCTCTGAAAGGTTTTTTGGTGTAGGAAAGGATTTTCTATCTCCAGTTCAGCTAAAATGGACAAATTGGCACCGAGGGCCTGGATTACTAAGGTGCAACTTCAGCATAGATGCATACATGTTTCAGCAATTTATGCATAATAATAAAGACTAAGCAGATTTAAAAGCAGAAAAAATGGCTGTACACTAAGTGCAATAAAAGCAAAGTAAGTCGGGCAAAGTGGAAGGAAGGCAGTTTGTAACAGTAGCTACAATGGTAAGTAACTATTTTTTTCCAGTGACAGATGCAAAGATATGTGAGATATCAAAACCACTTTCCTAGTTATGCAGTCACTGAAAATGTAACCTACTAAAAGTGAGTGTATGTGTAAGAGTGATTTTTCTTGCTTTAATATAGTATATGAAGACATTCTGAAATAAATCTTTTAAATAAACTAAGATCTTTCAGTAACAGACAGAATTAAACTGCTGTGCCTAGAAACTGCAGACAACCCAGCAATCTCCAAACAGTTTTTATAGCTTGCAATTCACCAAATGCCAATTGTGGAAATCTCCTTCCTGTCTGTCACTCAGGTTGCTAATGCTGGCATCCTTTTATGGACTCTTACTCCTTTGCAGTTGCTACTTTCCTTTCCTCAGAAGAGGAGAAAGCCCTCCATAATTTGCACAGTGAAGCATGCCATATTTTCAGAAACCACTAGGGAACAATCCTTGAGTGAAATAAGACATTTATTTTGGGGGGTTGCCAGTCCCCTAAATCCCAGTAGATATCAATATCTAGATGTTAGGGGTTTTGTAGGTTTGGTCTGTCAGCTTGGCTGTACAACAGCTTTGTTAGATGGTAAGAATTCACACCCTCCTCGTATGCATCAAGGGGTTTGCTCCTGATGGTATTATTTTGTTTAGCTATGAATTTCCACATGATGCCTTGGACTTCTATTGCCCAGCTTTGTGATTCTGTTTTTACAAAATCCAGCTGAGCTGCCTTGCTGACAGGAATATAGTCAGAGCAGCGAGCTGAATAATATTTTGTTTGTTTAGTAGTAGCCCGCAGCAGAAACACCTCCCGTCCTCTCCTCTCTCTCGTGTGCTGCTGCTACTTCTGTCAGCTTGTGGATTTTGCGATGAGGTGCCTTGTTGCCCCTTAGCAAAGCTTTCTCTGGGGTATCCTTGTTTCTTCACACTAGTTATTCCTCTGGCAGGGTCTGTGAAGCCGTGAACACGTTGGCCTTTGGAATAGATGCCACAAATCAGTCTGGCACTTCTTTCTAATTTTAATGGAGATGAGCTACTAGTTGTAATTTCTTGAATCTCTCAGTTAGGATGTAGGGAGACCATAAATCTTAATGCAAAAAACATCCCCAAATCCTATGCTTTGAAGTGAATAGGACTCCTGGGTCATCAGCACTTTTGGGAAACAGGCTGCTTAACTAGGTGTCCGAAGCCATTACACCTTTTTTTTTTTTTTTTTTTTTTTAAAAAAAAAAAAAAAAAGAAAAACCCAACTTTGTTCACACTGTTTAAGGAAACCTGCAACAAAACAGTTTGACCAGCATAAGCAATGGCTTTGCTGAACAGCCCCAGAAAAAGCCTATGGATACTGTAGCATCCAAACTCAGCACTCCTGTGCTCAGACAAGTGTTTCATTTTGAGGTTTATTGCATTTATTGTTGTTGGTAGATTTGGTTTGGTGGGAGAGATATTGGGGTTTTGTTTGTTTTCAACTTTATTATGAAAAAAAAAAATAAACCTGAACAAGAAAACCTAACCCAAATATGTTTATTTTTTAATTCCCTACCTTACATCTTCCCCTTTCAAAACTTATTCTTACATGGGTATGGGACGTGATATTCTAAGCAATTGCTATAAATGATTGCTAAAACACATTTCTTTACAGAGTATAACATAACTAAAAGTATGCAGTATATTATTATGTTCTTATTCTCGCTACCTCGTTTTTGTCTTAAACTGAAAATTCAGTTCATCTCTGTAGGTGAATGGTGAGTTAATCGTGCTGTGTGCTGTTAATTGAAGTGGAGACTGTTCTGGGGGAGTAATGTAGTTTTCCCAGGACATAAACTACATAAGCAATACATTGAAACATAGATGAGAAATAGACTGATTCTTGAAAAATCCTTGCAAGTCATTTAGGGAGGGAACGGAAGAATCATGAAGGTAGTACCATGGTTTATCATCTATTAATGGATAATATCATGGCACAAGTGTTTACATTTTACCTTGGGGTAAACTCCTCAGCCTTTGTTGCATGGTTTTTGAGGGCTGACTCATCCTGCAGGCAGCCTTCAGCGCCCTGGCTTGTTGCAGTAACAGCCTGCACGGCATGGGACGTGTGTTTTGATGGCACGGCTGCACTTTGACTACAGCACTTTGTAAACTCATGGTGGGGAGGTGCTCATACTTTGTATTGGGTGGTTTTTCTGTCTCAATACCTTGCACTGAACCTTTGGCGCATTCACAGGCACCTGAGCACTGCAAAGAAGTAGGTAAGAGCTGAACTACCCTAGTAGAGGAGGCAAGGGGCATTCCCTGTGCCGGGAAGTGTGGTGCTTCACCATTGCTTGTAAATCTGCAGCATTATTTGTGTGTCAGGTCCTTGGCAGGTTGCAAGGGAAAGATCAGCAATCTGCATTCCCCCCTCGTAACCACATGATCTGGACCTTCACTAGGGGGTGGTGGGTTTTGCCGGTGGTGGTGGTGGTGCTTCAGGGTGGTGGCTTTCCTGTCCAGAGGCCCCAGGGTGAGGATACTTGTGTCCCAGAGAATGACCCTGGGCTGGCTTCACTGGGAAAGGCTCTGCCAGTCTGAGCCTCAGTAAAGCACAGCCCTCATGCACTTGTGACCTGGCAGATGAAGCGGGTGTACCCGCAAAAGGGTATTCGCACAGCTCAGAGGTCCCGTTTCACCAGTACAAAACCTACATGGTTTCTGATTCTGCTTTTACACCTTAGTCAAGCCAGTGCTGTACAAGATGGCATGTATGTCCTGGAAACATATTCTTTTCCTACTGCAGACACTGGATCACCGGTGTGCAATAAGTATCTTCCTCGTTTCTTTTTTACCTGCTGCTTACTTTGCAGGACTGTCATTTACTGTCCTTGTTAACATGGTTTTGTGCAGGTGGCTCATCTGTTGCTCACAGCTTCTGTGAGCTCTTCTTTGATTAACACTTTAGCAAAGCCATCCTGTCTCTCCATTCGTGCTCTAGCAAAGCCCACCCGTGGTGCCTGAAGTATTTTGCTGGCACTACCAGTCTAGTCAAACCCCACATCAAAGAATTTGGAGGCTTGTTTCCAAAAACTAAAGCGGAGTATAAGTAGGTATTTCCCTCAATGTTGCAGCTTGAGAACATCTTATGCTTATTCTGAAGGCAGTTTGGGTGTAGCCTGTGGGCTTCAGGATTATTTTAGATTTCTTCAGGTTTTTTTCTGTGACATTCTTACAGTTCTTTGTAGCATTGTATGCAATACATAGCATGATGGAAAATGTGTGAACCTGAGTGTTTTTTTCATGCTATGTTTGATCGATTAGGAGTGTTTTAAACATGTGATTACATGGTTCCTAAAAGATTAGGAGTCATATTCTCTTTTTTTTTTTTTCTTTTATTTTCCCCTCTGTCCTTTGTTTCTTTGAGTGTAATTACAAATGGTAGAACATGGTTTAAGATGCCTTCTGCAAACCTTTTAAATTCCAAAATTTTTAGATATAGATTCCTAATTCCATAATATTCTTACCTTAGTCTATTAGGAAAATAAAACTTAAGTTCAAAATATCTACCTTGATTATTATGGCAAATAAAAAGGAAAACTATTTACTCAGTAAATTACATTAATTCGAAGTATAGGTTCTTCCAAACATTTATAATCTTCTCATAGGTATCAACTGAACTTTATTTTTAAGGCTACATGTGTCATACATTCCTTTTTCAGAAAAAAAAAAAAAAAAAAGCATTTCTTTTGTTTTGAAATTTTAGGTGAATTGTTGTAGCATCAAATATAATTAATTAACCTGAGGATTCTGAAGAAAAAAAAATTAAGTAAACCAAACCAGATATGTGATGCTTGCTCTTTAAAATAACAGAGAGGTCAACAGAGCGTTTGCTGCCAGAAGTAGAAGTATTTGCCTGTGCATCCATTCTAGAACTGAGCAATCGTTCTGGCTTCAGCTCAGGGAGGAACAGCATCCCTGCTCCGGGCAGTCTTTGGTACCTATGGACCTCAAGTTAAGCATGCATTTCAAATGCTGCATAAAATAGAGCTCTTTATGTGTCACGTTCCTAATTAATAATTCAGGCTCTGCTAATTACTTTTCCTGTTGTTTTTGGTCTTGCCACATTCTTAATGATGCAATATATTTTTTTAATATATATATGTATTCCTTGCTGACTTCAGCAAGTTCACCCCAGGGTAAATCAGCGTCTCATCTTCCTGAAGGCGATGCTTTCTTATTACCTTGGGGTGGGTTCTGCATATTGTTTAGGCTGAGAGAGATCGCCTGCACTGCAAACAAGCCCTGAACAGGCTGATGGAGGAAGGGCTGCTGGCTCGGGTGTCAGGCCTGGTCAGAGGCAGCAGGCAGGACCCAGGTTGGGGCTAGTGATGGTAAGATACGCACTGTGGCCCAGAGGAGTTTTCACAAATTTCCCTGATTGTGGAATTGCTGCAGCCACTCCAATACTGGGGTCCCCAACAGCAGAGATCAAAATTAGCTTGTGTTTACCCAGAAATGCTATAATTTCAGCTTTGATTACAGGGTTGTCATTGCCTACAAATAATGTGTGTTTCCTAAGAGTTCAAATATCTCGGACCCTTCCCCACAAAGCATTCAGTCATTGCTTAAGTGGATTCAGTTCCTCTTGTGCTCTTTAACAGCTGCCATGTGTCAGAATTTGAACTGAGCCCATCAAAGTTGAGAGGAACAGTTGGCAAACCGTTGGGAGAAACCTGGCTTGACTTGGCACATGTAGGCTGGCTTCATGAGGTTAAGGATGCTGTTGGGCAGAGGGTAACGGAGACTGTACAGGTTTCAAAAGATAGTGCTTGAACCAAGAAGGCAAGGTGGTTTTGTAGCATTGTCTGAGTGAGACCCAAAGTGATGGAGGACACCTGCCCACATGCTGCAGGCACACGTGCTCTTCACATGTCACTGCCTGCAGTACAGCATGCAAACAGTAGTGCATTCGTATGTATTGTGTATGTTACACCAACATGTCTATATATATCTACATGCAACCTGCATTTTTGATTGAGCTCTGATTTATGGCTTGTCCATTTTCTGAAGATTTAAATGTTACTCCCTTGAGCCTGCACCTTGGCATTTTAGGTCATACAACTAGGAAATCAAAGTAGATTTGCAGGAGGTGCCAGTGGTTACTTGACTTGTTGCTGTTTTTTGAAGGCAACTGTAACCAGTCACACAAGCAATGCAGCACAGCCCTGAAGATACTGCATCCGTCCCCTAGAGTTGTCCTCCTCCCTCTGCAAGAGAATCTGATGCCTGAAGCTCTGGACCTTCATACGTGTCTTCTCAAAGCCAAACTTCCAGTGAGAGGAGGGTGAGAAACTTCTCTCCAGCACAGTGGTCATGTGAGCAGGTGAGATTTTAAAAAGAGCAACTTGGTGTAAACCATTGTGCTACGATGGCTGCAGCCATGTACATGAGGAACAGAACCTTTGGAGTAATGTGCGGTGCCTCATTTCGAAATATGCTTGATTACTTTTATGACAGTCATTTGAAGTCAATTGCATGGACACAAGGGCATTTTGAATCATTTGCAGTGCAGTCACGAGACATCTTTGGATGGCACTTTGCTTCTGCTCTTTTCGTTCTCTTGAGAAGAAGGTCAAGTGAACAGATGAAACTTGCCATGTAGAAATGGCAGGGAAGGGGAGGGGAATCCCATATTAGCCAACATTTGAATTAATAAAGTGCTTTGTAATTTCATAACTATACTCAGTTATTGGCTTTTGCATTAAAAAATAGAAAGGCTGCCAGACTTTCTTCAAGCTGACAAGTAAGAGTAATTGATGATTGATGATTATCCATTTTTTTGTTGGCTGCTGAAATCAAATGGACCAAATATTGTCAGTACGGCCTTGAGCTGACAGAAATAAGTTTAAAACTGAGGACCTTCCCAGGAGGTATTTTACACGGTTTAACTAGTGGCTGGGCACTTACATGCTGGCCAATTGACCAGACTGGAAAGATGAATGTATATTAAAAAAAAAAAATTAAAATGCGTAAGTCATATAAAATTTTTTTAAGCAACAACAAAAATCCTTGTTATGATTTTTTTAAAAGTTGCATTAAAACAACAGTTAATACAAGGGAAAAGTATCTGTGTCAACAGGCTAAGAACAATCAGTATTTTCCAGGTTTTTTATTTCAAATTCAAATGGAAATAATTTGTGGTTTAGTTTTGTTTTTTTAAAAAAATTCCATTTTATGTGACTTTTAAGCAAAAGACCTTTTTTGGTGGCTGCTGATGAAAGCAAAGTTGTTCTTGTCTATTTTTGTTGTTCAAGAAATATGAAAAAGAAAGTTGAAATGGTGAAAAAATTGTTTTGGGTGAGAAGATGTATGGAAGACTTGTTTGAATATGTGGTTAAATTAATTCTTAAAATGCTACTATGTTCCTACTGGATTTTTTTTTTTAAGGGTAACTATGAACTAGGATATATACATGGTTGAGATTAGTCTTACTACTTTTTATTTCTTTTTGTATCGCTTTTATAGATTTTGCAAGCATTGTTAAAAAAAAAACTGAAATATTTAACTTTGAAATATCTCTGAAGTTTACAGCTAGACAGGATCTCTCTCAGAATTTTCCATGAGGAGCAGTAAGCTATTTAAATACATGCTGCCAATTTCTGTACTCCGTGATTTCAATACCAGGATTGTTTTCATGACCTAGTAAATTAAGTAGGTTTGCAACTGAGTGGCCTTATTTTGCATATAAGATTACCAGCAAAGAGCAAAAGCTGCTCCTAGTTACTTTTAAGGGCTCGGCTTCTGTCTTGATCTTTTGGAGGTTACTTTAGCTGAGAAAGACTCCAACAAAAATATCAGTCTAACTTTGCAAGACATTTTCACCTGAACTTGTAATTAAAATGCTCAGTCTGCTTCTCTCCCTGCGCGAGAGGGAAATAAATCTTCTGCCTGAGAAGGCTGGTATATCTGGTGCCACATATCGGGCTGTCTCTACAGGTCCCTGTTAAAGTAGAGTTGTAGGCTTATTAGCATCCTATTAATATGTGCATAAAATGTAGTCTGTGTCTGAGCCCAAATACACAAGCTGGGAAATCAAAGAGAAATCCTTCACACCTTTTGCTGGCTTCATCCTGAACTTTTATTTATCTTAAAACAACTTCCTTAAGAGAATTTCCTCTTCTAAAGGAAACACTTTTCCCCATACTTAACAGGAGAATACTGCATTGAATTATTTTTGGAGCGACACAGTCACTGTTGAGAAAGAATAGTTTTAATCATGAGATATGAATCTTAATTTTGACTTGTGTAAAATATTAATATTTTTTAAAAGTATTGAACCATTTGGGGCTTTTTTTCTTTAGAGGTAAAGGTTAGAGAGTATGTTCACTTTACCAAATGTTTAGAAAGAAAGGACTGCAAAGGCTGTACTGTGTTACAAGTTTTGTTTTATTTATATGAACAATAGTAGTATACTTGTTTCTGAGCACTTTAGTGCTTCACATATACTGCAAAATTACCTCTAAAATTCGGGTTGGTTTAACACCGACTTAGATAATGCAGTGGAAAAATCTTGTGTTTAGCAATCATTGCAATTTAAAGTTACTTTTGTTTAGGTTATGTTAGTAAGCAATTGATTTAGGCTGAATTAATATGTCACTATTAAGCTAAGGGGTTTGTACAAGTTTAAAATTTAGTGTTTAAGTGTTTCCTAGCACAACTTGGTGCTCAGACAGAGAGTGTTCTGGTTGTAAAGTCATGTAGACTGAAGTCTGATGGTAGTTAAGCACCATCTTTTTCCAAGATAGATAAACACCCTGTTAATTTTGTCAGGCAGAAAAGAAAAAAACGCTGCCCAAGTACAGTACTCATTCTTTTATAGTCATACTGCATTTTGGAAATGTGGTAAGTAGGTTTTTATCAGCTTATACGCATCTCTCATAATATTTTTCCCTGCATTAGTAGTCAGCTTACCACTTGATTATTACTATTTTTTAACCTGTGATGCTATGGGAGTCCAGCAGCACCTGGCTGAAGAAAAGTGCAGTTCCTGGCTGTTCTTGGTCCAAGCTGGTTTGAAAAGTTATGCCTGAGAGCCTGGCCTGGGCTCCAGAATCATTTACATGTGTTGTCAGGAATTGTGGCACTCTGTGCGCAGGGAAAGGATGCAGAGCAGAAGGTGTAACAGTTGCCGAAATGGGAATGGTATTCAGGGTGGCATTTGTGTAAAGCAAACCAAGAGTTGCAGGTGGGGAAGGGATAGGATAGATCCTTGGGTATGCTGTTCTGTTTGGTGCCTAGCAAAATCTCAAGTCTGCCTCATGCACTGTTAGAAATTGTTTAAAAATAATTAGGGAATTCTATTAAAGCTTGGGGGTTGAGAAAAACTTCATTTGGCAATGGAAGCTGAAGTGTGTGTTTTTAAAATCAGAACAGCTATATATGTCCTTTAACTAAATTTAATTTCAAAAGTAGTTTCAAATAGCTTTATGTTGTTCAAACCTCCAAGAATCTACTTTTGTATGTATATTCAGCATTTTTTATTTTAAGAAACATTTTTCCCCTTCATTTTCCTGACCTGTAGCCGCCAGTGAAAGTGTCTCCTGAATTGCCTGCAGCCTGATCCCTGCTGGTAATTGCTCTAGGGCAGAACCAGCACCAGCAGCCTCCAGGCAAGCTCTTCCCACACTCGTGTGCCAATGGGTCTGGAAGCCTGTGTGGAAAACTCACTGTATCCAATTACTAAGTTGTCATTCAGATTTGTAAAAGTATGCTAATGCTTCTTTTCACAGGGGTTCCTCACACGTTTTTGCTCAGGGCTTCCACGTTGCTGTTTCCCACTGTATGTTAATGTCAAATAAATACACGGGTGACCAGAAAAGATAGGCTTCCTCTGCCTGGGCCTGCACACACAAAATGGTTGAACTTTTGTAGCCTTAACTGTGTCACAGGGGCCTTGAAGTCTAAAAAGAAACACCAGCTCAAGTTTTCTCCTCTTCCAGTATCCTAAGCTTGTTTAAAGAGAATGATTTCCCCAGGGAGTTGTGTACGTGGCTATAAAGACAATCAGATTAATATGGAAACGAAATTTAAAAAAAAATGCAATTTTTTTTCTGCCCAAGATCTCTCTGTTGAGCAGACCACATTTGTTGGAACGAATAGGTCAGCTCAGCTCTTTTGTTGTAAAGGCCTGTACATGTCTAACTGCACTCATGTTCATTGGCAGGCATGTCTGCATGGACATGGGGGGCCCCAGAGTGTTTTGGATATAGAGCAGGAAAACAGCAGTGGTGGTGAAAAAAAGCATTTTCAAATAAGTGACGGTGGTTGCTGACAAACTTTAAATCGTCTTTATCCCTACCAATTTTAACTGGAAATACTTGAAATACATTAAACCAGTTATATTCATGTAGTGAAAGTCTTTAGAGCTCATTAGCTCAGACCTGCAACGTACTTTGAAGTGAACCTCCAGTTGTCCCCCCTTGGCACTTGGTGGCTCACACCACGGAGCAGGGTTGAGGACAGACAGATGGATGGAGGATGTGCTTCACCTTGTGTGTGCCAGCTGCTAACGGGTGCTTTGGTTCACAGATCACGATTAGAGGTAGCCCAAAGTAAAAATCCCAAACTGGATCTTGGGTCGTCAGCACTGGCTTTCGTTCCGTGGGTTCAGCTTCCACTGTGCTGTGCTGGTTGCTAATGTTAGACGTGGTCAGAAATGTGCACCCAGAATCTGCTCGGTTTATTGCTTTTAAAGTGTCTGCAGTGCATCTTAGGAGGTGTGAAATTCTTGATCCCATTGAGTCATTTGTACTGATGGAGTCTGTAAAACTGTATTAGGACTTAAAATCTTTGGCTCGGGTACATAATGCATTGATATGGGAGAAAATAACAACTCATTTTTCATCTTGACAGCGATTTATTTTTAGCAAATAAAATAACCTGCAGGCCTGGTTGTGCTAGTCTGTGTTAAAAAATAGAAGTCTGCAGGAGCAAAGGATGGCAATTTGGGAATTTTTCCTCAGGTGCCTTCTTCAGAAGAATAAATTTTGGAGAATATTGAGGAGGAGGGGGGAACAACTGGCTACAGGGGAACTGAGAGCAGGGTTCTGCTCTGGCAGAGGACCCGCTCAGGTCTGTTTCTCTGCTGGATGCAATGCATATTACAAGAAAACCCCCACAAAGTACGTTCGCTGTGAAGCAAGACATGTAAACATGTGCTTTAATGCTTCAAGTTCACTGCTTTTCTGAAGCCAAATCTTGCAGTTGCATAGATGCTGCTTTGCTCTGCTCGTTGCCTGCAGATGTTCAGGCTTTGACTGTCTGTGAGCTAGCATCGTTGGAAACTGGGGCTGTAAAAACATAGCGTGTGACCTGTTGATCTCCGTGGTGTCTCCCGGTGTTTCTGTTTTACGGTCCTTTTACATCTCTCTAGTCTTCTCAGTGCTTGAGTTACTGGAATGCAGCATGGAGCTCCAGGATAAGGCAGGTGAAATGGTTGTAAACCAAAAAGGAAATTAAAGCTTCTTGCTCCTCTCCTCAACCATTTTGGATTTCAGTAGGGTTATTAGCATGACAGGGTTATAGCTGTATTTAAAGGCACATGAAATGTGAAATACCGTGTGTAGGCTGATATTTCAGTTGTGACATTGCTTATTAACACCTAAATATCAATATGGTGCTGGTAGGTATCTGTGAATCTTTTCAACCAGCCACAGCAATGCAGTGAAAGGCAAATCTCTTGTCTACGTTTTACTTGCTTTGTGAGACCAGGCTCTGACTTCTAGAATTTACAGCCACTTCCAATCAGGTGCTCACATTTTTACGCTTTTTCCCCATTTTACAAATAATTGACAATGAGAAGGAAAATCCTAAAGGGGAAGATGGTAGGAAATGAACAGAGAAAAACAGTAAATGCAGTGTCTGCCCCTTTCTCAACCTATTTTTGAGTTCAGTTTATTTGGGGCTTGTGAAGTAGCACATTGTCTTTCCCACACAGGGAAAAAGTAGGCACCTGGTGACTGAAGATGATGTATGTTACCTGAATTTTTCAATTCCTTCGACAGCTATCCTTGCAGGAATGCCAGGTGCGAATCTCATCAAAGTATTAAACATCAGTCCCNCTCATATTTAAATGAAAACAGCTAACGGGCTTGCAACAAATAATTTCTTAACACCCAGAATGTGAACCTCATTTGCTTGGGAAAAGAGAACAGTGTGTGAGCCTTATTTCTGTAGCAAAACATGCAAAACCCCCAGACCCTCTGACTATAGTACATTCAGTGACCTACAGCTTGAATGATGGAGGCTATGTAGTGATTTCTTTTTTTTCATGGGGAGTTTGAAGTTTGATTTGCTTCATGAGCCCAAATATAATGTGAATTTTTCACAAGTGTGTGAGTCTGTATAATTCTCCCTAATCTTGTAGCACGAGATGTCTCTTAACATTAGCTGCTAAAAGTTAAGTATCTCTCCTAAGCTAGTCATCTAAGGCACCCCCTCCCCCGTATGGCCGCTAGCAATGCCAGGGTGATTCATCTCACCTGTTTTACTCACCTATCCTAGAATGGGATAAATGGCAATCTGGAGGCACTTATCTCTCTTGCTCGACTACAGAAGGAGCCTAGATGACTGGCTTCGACGAGCCACCTGATTTGTAGGTGGCTATAGACCAGGAGTACTGCCTCTTTTGATCTCAGTGTATAAGTTGTGGTTTTCAAAGATGTTTTCTTTGTGCTGAAAGGACTGCTTATATATATATTCATATAGTTGTACAAATAATGCTGCCTTTCTTATTAGTTGGTGTTTTGTATATGGATTTGTGTACACTTAAGTGATCAGTACTTAAGTGTACAACTTTGTGTCCCAAATTTGTTTTTGAGAAGTAGTAAGACAAAACTGAAATGTGTGTCTGCACAGACACAGTAGTTCCCTTCATGCAGAGGAACAGGGCAGCTCTCACTGTAAGGAGTGAAACTCTCACTGGTTTGGTATACGGGAAAGACCAGTCTATGCTAATCTCAAACGGAATAAATAAACCTCTTCACGAAGATTCAGTAAGTGTCCACCACAGCTGTATCCCTTTGGCTAGGAAGGAGGATGTCTGAGCTCACACGCCTTCTTGGAGCTGCGTGCCAGCAGAGTCCAGCTCAGTTCAATACTGTGATAAGCCTACATCTGTGCCAATGGGCAAGCTGGCTGTACCCCGGTTTCCCCATGTGCAGTGGTTTTCTGCATTGCTGAGGAACCTTAGTTATGCAGCTCTCCTGTCTTCCAGCATGGCAGGCAACAGGGATGCAGGCCCTTCAGCACTTGGTTTGCTGCTGAGCCAGGAGGAACCGGCCGGGTACTGAATTTCTGGACCTTGGTGTCTACGTGGTCTCCTTGAAGTGCTGAGCTGCAAAGCAGCANGGGTTATTAGCATGACAGGGTTATAGCTGTATTTAAAGGCACATGAAATGTGAAATACCGTGTGTAGGCTGATATTTCAGTTGTGACATTGCTTATTAACACCTAAATATCAATATGGTGCTGGTAGGTATCTGTGAATCTTTTCAACCAGCCACAGCAATGCAGTGAAAGGCAAATCTCTTGTCTACGTTTTACTTGCTTTGTGAGACCAGGCTCTGACTTCTAGAATTTACAGCCACTTCCAATCAGGTGCTCACATTTTTACGCTTTTTCCCCATTTTACAAATAATTGACAATGAGAAGGAAAATCCTAAAGGGGAAGATGGTAGGAAATGAACAGAGAAAAACAGTAAATGCAGTGTCTGCCCCTTTCTCAACCTATTTTTGAGTTCAGTTTATTTGGGGCTTGTGAAGTAGCACATTGTCTTTCCCACACAGGGAAAAAGTAGGCACCTGGTGACTGAAGATGATGTATGTTACCTGAATTTTTCAATTCCTTCGACAGCTATCCTTGCAGGAATGCCAGGTGCGAATCTCATCAAAGTATTAAACATCAGTCCCTATTTAAAGTAAATATTAGTGGTTTAAAGCAACTTACAAACTAAAAGAAGTAGAAGCAAATCAATCTCCGGTTGACCTGAGTAGTTTTGTGTTCGTTTGGTTTTGTTTTATAAGGAGTAAATGCTAGCATATACTTGGCTAGCATGGAGAAGAAGAAACAATGCTATCTGGTTTAGCAGTGTAAGAGGTACCAGAGAGTTGCTACTAACAAAAGCTGTTCTTACTGTTTGCATGAATATTATGCTAAATCTAAACAGAAACCTTGCACTGCTGAAGAGCAACTGATGTGAAAAACTGTTGTCTCTAATTGACACCGTGGTGTAAGCTGAATGGGGGCAGTGAGCTAAACAAGTTCCTTCTCTGGGTTTGTGCCTCAAGACAGCTCTTACGGCTTCACCTCTGGTCGCTGGGGTGATGCCATGTTCCCACCGTTCCCCTTTGACCCGCACTGACTGATCTGTCCTTTACTTGGTAACGTGCTCCCACAAAATGTGTAAGGGTTTTATATATATATATATATA